>ML787253.1:794202-813940 GCA_009831015.1 Picea engelmannii
TTACATGCAATGTACAGTTTTTGCTTTCCTTGAATCTTATCTATGGGCTAAATACCGATCCATGATATAATTGGCTAACGAATCTGAAACACTATTAAGTTCTCTTGGAATGTGTCTATATTCAATGTAATCGAACATTCGTTTGAGACGGCGAACTTGCAAGTGTAGACATAGAAGGATAGGACTATGGATAGCGTAGATGCGGTTGAGTTGATAAACCACGAGTTGGGAGTCTAAGTAAATAACGATGCGGAAGATACCTAGGGAGGAGGCCTGGGTTAACAGTCCAATGAAAGCATGATATTCTGCCATATTATTAGTTGCTAGTCCTAAACAGATGCCTCCTGAACTCACCACCTCGTCAAACTGATAAATAACCCATGCTGTCGAAGCAATGTTCCAGGTGTGTCGGCTGGCACCATCCGCGAACCCAAAAAAGATAGGAAAGGTAGACGTCATCTGCGCATGAAAATACAGGCACAGTCATGAGTGGCAACGGTAAAGACTCGGGCACGCGAAAGAAAAGGCACACCAAACTAAAAATATAATAGTGTACAACATACAGATGCTAGGTGATCTAGGCATAGTACTTTTTAAGGTAAAGCCCGTTTCGGGGCTCTCCTAAGGAAATTCCATCATAATCTACTAGTTCGTAAGCACCTTTGTGTAAAACACACTTCACGATGTAAGGACTGTGCCACATAGGTTCTAACTTTCATGTTCCCAATTTATCGTGTGCTTGGTCATAAACGAGGACTAAGTCTCCTTCTGCGAAGGCTCGAGGTTGGATGGATTTGTCATATTGACTCTTGATCCATTTTTGATGTGCCTCATTAACGAGAGCAGCATCACGGCATGTTTCATCCAATTTGGATAGGTACAAGAATCTTTCTTCTTCCGCAAAAGTATGAGGTAGGAGTTCTACTTTCAATTTTAGTGACGGAATTTCGCACTCGATTGGTAAGACGGCTTCAATGCCATAGACTAACTGGAACAGAGTGAATCCAGTTGAGGTTTTCACAGATGTGTGATAGGCCCAGAGAGAGGAAAACAGTTGTAAATGCCATGATGTCTTGTTTTCCCCTACCATGCATTGGATCATGGTTTTTAGGACTTTGTTGATAGATTCAACTTGTTCGTTCGCTTGAGGATAGTAAGGGGATGAGTTTTCATGGCGAAAACCCATTTTGACGTGTAATTCGCTCATCATCTAGTTTTTGAAGTGTGCACCGTGGTCGGTGACAATGGCATGTGGTATACCAAAATGAGTAATTATGTGGTTGAAGAGGAATAGAGCTACAGTACGGCCATCGTTCAGGAAGGTAGGCATAGCCTCAGCCCATTTTGTTAAATAGTCAACAACGACGATGATGTAACTGTGCCCCCCGGCTGAGGTAGGCTTACACTGCATGAAATCGATACCCCATTTGGAAAAGGGGCCGATGGAAATAATGGGATGCAGCGCAGTAGGGTGGTTTCATGCCTTCTTGTTGAATATTTGGCAGGGTGGGCATTTCTTGACAGCCTCGATGCAGTCTTTGAAGATAGAGGGCCAAAAGTAGCTGGCACGTAGGATTTTTTGGGCTGTGGCCATCCCGGAAAGGTGACCGCCACAAGCGCCAAGGTGACAATCGTTCAAAACGTGTTCAGCCTCTTCGTGAATCAGACATCGCCGAAGAATGGTGTCAATACCACGGTGGTATAAAGTGTCACCAAGGATGAGGTAACGGCGAGAGTGGTGACGTATGTGTCGACGCTCTTCTCGAGAGATGTTCGGCTGAAAACGTTGGGTTTGAAGGTAAAGGAGAATGTCTCCATACCAAGGGTCGGAGGTGTTGATGAGGAAGAGAGACTCATCAGGAAGAGGGTCTCTAAGTTCATAGTTTTCATCGGCACTTGGGAGAGCACAGATGAGCTCGACAAACACCAGGGATTTTTTGGCCTTAGCCTTGGTAAACTCAAGATCGAATTCTTGAAGAATAACGATCCACTTCGAATATTTTCCCCCAAGTACTTGACGTGTCAGGACGTGGTACATGGGGTTAGAGTCTGCGATTACCGTGGTGGTGTGTAATAGGATGTAGTGTCGAAATCGTTGGACAACAATGACAGCTGCCATATCCAGTTTCTCGACATGTGAATATCTGAGTTTGGGTCCAGATAAACTCTTTCTCAGATAATAAATCACGTGTTCTTCGTCGTTAGAGTCCTCTTGAACTAACACCATCGCAATGGTGGAGGTAGAAGAGGCCAAGTAAAGGATATAATCTTTTGTGTAATCGGGAGGATGTAACAAAGGAGCGTGGGTCAAAGCGTGCTTGAGAGCATCGAATGACCGTTGGGCAGTATCATCCCAGATGAAAGGGACGTTCTTTTGCAGTAGTCACATAAATCCTTTAGTGATCTCGGCGTAATTGCAGATGAAACGGCGGAGAAAGTTTGCTTTGCCTTGCAAACTTTGAAGTTGGGTTAAGTTGGTGGGTGGGGGTAAGGCTAGAATGGCCTTGATCTTCAGGGGGTCCACCCTGATCTCGTCTTTGGAGATGATGAAACCAAGGAGTCAGCCGGATTCGACAGCGAAGATGCATTTGTGCGGGTTCAGGCGAATACGATAGAAACGACATCGAAGAAAAATTACCCGCAAGTGATCAATATGATCGAGTCGATTGGATGAATGGGCAGGTAAATCATCGAGGTAGGGTTCCGCGATATGCTTGATGTCGTGGAAAGCGTACGACATGGCTCGCTGGAAAGTGGCACCAGCGTTTTTAAGGCCAAAAGGTAGCTTTCAGTATGCGAAAGTTCCCCAAGGGTAGATGAAGGCTGTCTTATGTTGATCAGCAGGTAAGATTTCGATCTAGTTGTATCCAGAAAAGCCATCCATGAAAGAGAAGATCACACTTCCCGCGCAATTATCGATGATTTGATCGATAAAGGGTGTAGGGTAGTTGTCCTTGGGAAAAGCTTTGTTAAGATCATGATAATCTACACATACACGGATGGTCCCTTGTTTCTTAGCGACCGGAACGAGGTTGGAGACCCATTCCGTCAAAGGGACAGGGTAGATAAAGCCAGATTTTAGAAGTTTTTCAACTTCTGCCTTTATAGCTGCCAGTTTCTTGGGATGAACCGGGCGGAGTTTCTGTCGAACCGGTTTTGCGTCAGGGTAAGTCTCGATTTCATGTATGACAATGGAAGGGTCAATCCCTGGCATTTCCTCGTAGCTCCAGGCGAAGACATCGCGGAATTCCTTGAACAAAGCGGTGTAAGAAACCACTTCGTTGGGCGTGCAATTAGCACCAAGATTAATGTTTTCCATGACACCTTCTTTGACTGAAATGTCAATTGTGATTGTGGTAGAGATATTACCCATGTTTCCCTCGGAGAAAGTATCTTGGGTGAGGGTAGGGGATTGTGAAGCATTGGTAACATCGGGGGGGAAGACAGATTGTATGTCTTGCACCTCTTCCAAAGGTGGAATAAAAGAGGAGCGGTGGTGGTTGTCATCCTAGGGCAGATCGTCAATGCTAAGCATTTCCATGATAGATTCGTCGAAAGGAAAAATGTGGGAAATGTAATCAACGACAGATGATAGGGAATTCAACCACGAGGGAACCGAGTAAGTGTCGGGTGCCAATGAATGCAAAGTGTTGGAAGAGGGAGAGGTAGATTGGATAGCTACGTATGCGGCCTCGGCTGGGTTGAGTGGCATGGTGTCACTGAGTCCATCGAATTCCAAAGGACTAGGCACAATCCAAGGGTCAAATGATTCCAAGGATTGATAAGGCAAAGTCGAGATCATATTGACGGTGGCAATATGAGGTGTAGTAGGTGGAAGTGGTGTAGGGAAGGTACCCATGAGGCTAAAATCTTTCAATAAGCCAACACCAATGATTTCATACGTAACCATGTGGTCTCCCAGGAAAGGAATATTGTTGGTGGCAGGGATGCGGGCATCGGGTGTACAAAAATCAAGTTGATCGATGGTGACAATTTTGCCTTGATGAGGGAATTGTACACATCGAAACACCGATGAAGCGACAACAGTCATAGCGTAGAACCAACTTCTTCTGAGTAATAGATTGTAATCGAGGGGAGCGTCGACCACTTCGACATCAATGGTGACATTTTTGCCGCCCAATTGAACGGCGAGGGATTGAAATAATCCGTGAGGATGGAAACCTCGTCCATCGAAAGCGCATAACATCGTAGGGGATTTGTTAAGGGCAGGTGATTTCAAACCTTTCCAACAGGATAGAGACATGACACGGGTAGAGGCTCCCTCATCCAGGATGGTTCGATGAATTTGTTGGTTATGAACAACAACATCGATTTGGAAAGCTAGCTGGTGGGAGAGTCGTGGTTGATAATCATCCAGATTAAACGTGATGTAGTTTGATGACTCGGGATCAAAAGCACCAATAGCAGCTAAGAGTGTCTTACGTTGGGTAGGACAGTGTTGTAACACCTCCAATGCGAACATGGCACACGGAGCTTGGGCCAAATCTTCTACGATATTGTAGTTTTGGGCAGCTCGTGAATTAGGATTGAAAGTGGATTTCCGAATGGTTCTCTTAGGAGGGCGTAAGATGGAGTCAAAATAAGGTTTCTCAATCTGAAGTGGCCCGGATGGAGGGCTAACAGACGGAGGGTTGACCACTGATGGTAAAGGATCTGGCGAAGAGCCGTTAGTAGTCTTCGACTTATCGGGTTTAACTAGTGTGTCGTATGTCACAGAACGAGTGGTTAGGTTAACCCCGTTGAACATGTAAATGTGTGTGCTTGTCAATGCATCATCATGGGGTTGGTTGGAACTACCCCCCGACGTGGGGGTTTGTGCAACCAAAGATTGTTGTTGCGGAAAAGGCTGAGTAAGCACAGCGGGTTGTGAATTTCCTTTGAAAATTTTAGCCACTTCATCGCAATGTGGGCAGTCTCGAGTGTAATGATCGTCACCGCAAATGAGACATGGGAATTTTGGTTTTCGCTGTGGTTGTTTTCCAGCAGCAGGGGCTTGTGGTTGAGTCTTGGGTGGTTCGTTTTTATTATTCTTCTTTGGTTTGTTTCTCGCTTTCTTCTTGCCCCCAGGTTGTTGTGAAGGGGTTGATTGGACCGCATTCACATCAGAGACTTGGGTTTGGGTGGGGGTAGAAGAGGGTGTAGTCGAACTGGGGGCAGTCGTGGCAGCGGGCCGCTGGATTGTTCCAGTAGACTGAGTGGTAGATTGAGTTTTGACGGAGCCAATAACTCCATCCGCGTGAGAAGCAGTTGATGGTTTAGATGGATCGTTATTGGGATGGGTAGCATTTGGAATCAACTCATACAGAGTATCGGATTGCGAATAGACTAAGTCTAAGTACTGAGCTCAGGCAATGGCTTCTTCCTCAGTGACCACGCCGCCCATGGCAACATCACGAGCGATCTTGGGTAGTAAAGATTTTGTGAACCATTCCGCTAATAATTGGTCTGGGATGACCGCTTTAATTAGCCTTCGTCGTCTTCTTCATTCATGGATATGATCGGAGATGTGTATGGAAGTTGTCTGACGAAGAGAGGTTAATAGTTCAGTACCCGTCTCATATCGGATGGGCAATTGGAAATGTGTGAGGAAGGACATGGCGAGGGAGTTGAAATCGTAAAAAGATGCGCGTGGTAATTCAATATCCCATTTCTTGGTGGAATTCGTAAGTGTCCGTTGGAAAATACGCAAACAAATCGAATCATCCATGAGGGAGTTTGATGAGCACCACAAATGGAAGGTCATTACGTGGTTGTTCGGGTCTTCTCCAGATTTTTCATCGAATTTTGGGATATCAGAAGGAAGCTTTACTGGAATAGCTGGCCAACCCGAAGAATGATGGATAGGATCATTCGTTAACTGAGACAAATCTGGAAGGTCCAGGGTAGCTAGAAAAGGTAGTTGTCGGTTAACCTGTGGGTAATGCTGGTGTGGGAGAGGAACGCCAGTGGGGCCCAATACTGGGTTATGTGGATAATTATAACTCGTGGGCCCTCTCATGTTGGGTTGGTTTTGACCAAGGTACATAGGATTTGAAGTGTTTTGAAAAGCCTGTGTGAGCGGAGGATAACCGGATGGGTTTTGAGGATTAAGGGTTGGGTTGGGCATTTGTCCATAAGGAGGTTGTTGCGGAGTCTGCAAATTTCGTCCTGCCGGAAAGTGTGGGTTTCCTTGGAAAGGAACGTTCCATGGGTTGGATGCGGCAGGCACAGTTTGTCCTGTGGAGGCATGTAGATTTCCTTGAAAAGGGATGCTCCACGGATTGGGTGCAATGGACACAGTTTGTCCTTGTGGCTGGTGGTGGACACCGGCTTGAGGTTGCCCCCCAGCACAAGGGTGCCCCCCGAATGGGATTTTCCCTCCGATGGGAGGATGCCCCCCAGTTTGAGGTAGAGTTCCCGGGATTTGAGGGCCAGACATGAAAGATTGACCAGTGTTACCGATTGGGTTAGAACCACCAAGAATGGTTCCTCCGGGTTGTTGTGTAGGTATGGGACTTCCCGGTATGATTTGAGTAGTGGTTTGGGCAGTGGTAGTGGCAGATGCATTCAGTGCCCTAAATCCAAAAGGGAGATTTGGTCTTGGTGTTATAGGTGTGCCAATCAGAGTTTGATTAACTACCGCATTACCGGCGGGGATGGTCGGCATGTGCGGGGTTATTGTCGAATGGGCCGTTTGGAGGGGAATAGTAGGTCTCGGGTCCATGAATGGTACGTTTGGGCCAACGGGTGGTGTGTTCGGAGCAACGGTTGGTGTGGCTGTAAAAGTGGTAGTACCGGTGAAATGGTTTGGGGGTACCGTATAGGAGGAAGATGCATCGGCAACTTCTCTTGTTCCATAATGATCTTGCACCAAGCGTGGTGGACTCGGGACAATGTCCGCGATCCAAAAAGGGTCATCAAGTAAAGGGTTTCGAGGAGACCCGACTGGAGCGTTGGAAGGGTTTATGACAACATATTCTCTGGCGGAATTTAGGTGGAGGATCTGTCGTTCATATCCCTTCGGAATGCGATAAGCTTCCGGGGAGTCCGAGACAATTCTAAAATTCTCCAAAGAGACGGGAACTTCTTCCTGAGAAGTTGTAGTGTTTTGAACCTCACCCTGTTGGGGAGATTGTTCCGTAGAACGAGGGATGTCTCCTTCCATATTTTCTGGAGGAAGTCCCTATAGCCTCCGCGAGCGTCGTGGAGGGTCAATGTTGGCAGAAGAAAAGAGTCTACAAAAGAGATCTATGGCCAACTAGCGAAAAGAAACAGCATACGCTAAAAAATCTAAGAATCACAACCAAGCAAACAGGGCCTTCTTTCAATGATCGTACTAGTTGGTGATGAAATCCAACGTCGCGTGATCAAGTCCAGAAGGGGTGGGGCTAGGGTGGAACAGTTATAATGGAGACCTGCTTAACGGACTTACACCCTGGTGAAAGCTTCCACGCAGTAATTGTGGATTTACTCTCTAATGCTTCCACGCAGTAATTGTGGATTTACCTTCCAAGGAGCCCGAGTGAGTTTGACCAATGTCTGCTCCAGGTACAGTGAGACTACCCATCACCGTCACCTTGTGTAAGAACCTAAATATTATGGCCACTAAGGTTACCAATTCGCAGTCAGCCCCTGGGCAGGAACAGTCGACAGTTCGATCCGAACGTAAGGGCAGGGTATCAAGCCCGAAACCAACTAAGAAGCTTCCACTCAGTAATTGTGGATTTACCTCAAAGTGATCCCCATAATACGATCTTACCACCACACTCAGTTAAACCACGGAGGGTAGTCCCCGTAGCTCTCCCAAATGCAACCTCGTGCATAACCCCTGTGTGAGAGGGGGGTCCCAGGCAGACTTATACGACAACTGGATTTACTCTCCCTAACTCAGGATGCTAATGTTTGTTTTGACAACTTTGGAGAGTTATGCTCATAGCCTAATCCAAAGTACTACACCTATTCTACTGTTGGTGGAGGATTCTAACAAAGAAAAAGTTCTAGATGAATTTTAATTATCGTTGATTTTAGTGGTTGTTCTTTACGCAAAGGGGTGCATGGAAGTGAAACAAATGGAATTAAGACTCTGACCCAAAGAGTGCATCAAGCATGATAATCAGTCATTTCCTTTCGATGAACATCTAGCTAAGGGAGAGAGAGAGTTCTTTCATTAACAAGCACAACTACGGAATGTTTCCAACAATTCTCTTCTTTTTTCAATCAAATCCTAATGTAATGCAAAGAAATTTTCAAATGCCTTCTAATATTCTCAATCAGTCACTAAGATATATTTATTGTTTGCATATAGATGATGATCAATGCAATCACAATGCTTATCTTTGCTAATTATCTTCTTGGTATGAATGAGAACCAAACTAGCATAAGCAAAAACACACAAACAATACACCCTTCATAGCAATCAAAACGAAAAACGAAAGAAACATTCAAAGAAAAAGACAAACTTCGCACCCAAAAACAAGAGTTTAAGAACAATGATTTGACTAAAATCAAGATAAAGAGGCCTATAGGCTGTTGATAACCTTCACCAGGGTTTTACTCAACTGAAGAGAAAAGAAAAGCAATGCGTAGATTTCAAGCTTTACTCAACAGGAAAACTCAATGGAAATAGGTGAAGATGGCTACAAGATGCAATCAAAAAAAGTGTTTGTCCTTCAATCAAGACTGATGTCAAGGCTAAATAGGAAGAAAAATTGACTCATTAGATCACTCAGCACAAGAGCCACAGAGGCAAACCCTAAAAAAATGCAATTGTGAAGGGTTTTGGGCCAAAAGGAGGCTGGCGCTCTATTGCCAAGGGAAAAGAGCGTTATAGCTCTCTGTGTAGGGCTACAAGAAGCGCTGGCGCTCTGATAACACTAGGTCAGGGGCACCAGGGTCTAAAAGTCCCAGAAATGTCAAAAAATTTCAAAAACTGAGATCTGAACTTGACAAATATGTTGAATGTGACAAGGTAAGGAGCCAATCAGCTAGTGAAACTAATCAAAGAGGGGTAAACCAGGTCTGAAACAATCAAGGGACAGAACAAGGTCAATGAGGAGAAGAATCCAAACAAAGGGTTTCGATTCGAGGCTATCTCCCCAGTGGAGTCGCCAGTTTCTGTTGTAGGAAAATCTGCCTGCGGACAAGTAGATCGACCTCTAAGGCTTGACCTTAACCCTAGACAGAAAAATGCTTAACGTGGACACTGACTTCCTTTCAAATCCATCTAAGCCTAATGCATGAGAGGGAAAGATAATAGAAGTACCTTTTAATCGACGTTTGTCCCTGCACGCTCCGAGTTGCGCTCCAATCCTTTTGCTTCTCGGTGAGGTCTGTGGACAAAACAAGATATGACCACTTCCTACTCTACTAACATTAGCTTGAAAATAGATCTACCAATAGATGATAATTTCATGTAACATTAGACACAAACTAGAAAGAAACAGGCCAAGCTTGTCATATTAATGAGAATAACGACAACAATGCTTACAATCGTAGATGCGAATCTGACAGCTTCATCAAATCCTCTTCGTCTAACCCTTGCCTGAGAGATCCACGACCTGGATAACAGCAGCTTCACTGATTGCTCTCTTTTGGCTGACTGTAAGTTACCTCCAATATCATAAGTTTCACATATTCAATTTTTCCTCCTCTTTACCACCATAGATCTTGCTTATATAGATTGGGAGGGGCCTAACCTCTTGAGTTATGTTTAGAACCAGTTGGGAACCTCCTCCTTGGATCAGAGATCTTTTGACAAAACCAAGAATTAGAGTTCAACCGCCTCCTAAACTCGAATGATTCTCCCCTTATTCTTCTCACCGGGCTAACAATTTACTCATAATGGAGAGCGCTCCCTCAGAAGGGGCATCAGAGCGCTAGAACGCTCCAGAGAAGGTCAAGGGAAGCGCCAGCGCTTCAAATCTAAGCAGCGCTCCTACAAAGGGGTAGAGAAGTGCTATAACGCTTCTGAGGCTTGCTAGAGGGGCGCCAACGCTTCTCAGGCAGTTTTAGGGGAGCGTTCCCCTTCCAAACTCTTGATTAAGAAGCCCTTTCAGGTGTTAAGAGATGTTTGACTTCAGTGAACCAGTTTCTTCCTTCAAACCAAGTACATGATATGTTTCAAGTACCTCTTTAGTGTCGTCATTGTGATAGCATGATTCAACAACATTTGTGACACTTACGACAAGTGAGAGGCATATGCGACACTTATCCAGTTGAGTGATTTTGAGGTGTAACACAAAGTCTTGGATATTTGTTATAGAATTTGAGTGGGGAGAAGCTAGGACAATGGGATTTGATCTTGGCGCATGCTCAATTTTCTTATAACAATTCTATTAACAGTTATGTGGGGAAGTTTTTATTTTAGATTATTTATGGTAGGTCACCAAAAGGAGTTGTTTATTTGGTTAAACTGTCAAATCCGAAGGACAAAAGGAGTTATGATGCAACTACGTTTGCAGAAAGCATGCTTGAAATGCATGAACAAGTTAAGAGAAATCTAAAACAGAGAAATATCAGATATAAACAAGGTGTATATTTGCGAAAAAGACAACAAGTTTTTAAAGGAGAGCTAGTATTGACACATTTGAGGAAAGAAAGATTTCCCAGAGGTACGTATAGTAAACCAAATTATAAGAAAATTGGACCATGTCGAATTTTGAGAAATATTTTTGATAATGCATATAAGCTAGAATTGTCAGAATATTTTGACATTTCTCCAATATTCAATGTGGCCTACTTGTACAAGTTTCATGAGGGAGCAAAGAATGATGAAGAAAGCAATTTGGCCGAATGGAAGAAACAAGTATCTATTAAACCAACTGAAGAGTTAGAGAAAATCTTGGCGAAGAGGGTTAGCAAGAGGACTTAAAATAAGAATATTACGAGTATGATTCGAGGTAAGTGGAAAAACAGGGGTTCCAAAGATGCATCGTGGGTTTCTGAAAAAGAGCTGACACATCTACAAGGATTTTCATCCTATGTAGAATCTACAATTTCCACCATATGACATGGAGCTCGCGTTTTCTTACGAAGGATGTCTGATGTGGGATCATATTTGGCCTCAAGCAAAAACATTTCAAATTCAAGTTATCCATTGTAGGTTGAAATAAGTGTTGAAACTCCTGTTGTTGCAACACATTGGTGTTGAAACTCCTATTGCTACAATACATTGATGTTGAAACTCATATTGCTACAAAAAATCGAAGTTGTAACTCCCAGTTGTTGCAACATGTTAAATGTTGCAACTCTTGTTGTTGCAACACGTCGATGTCATAACTCCCGGTTGCTGCAACACGTCGATGTCATAACTCCTGGTTGCTGCAACACATCAAATGCTACAACTTTTGTCTACAACACCAATGTCAAAACTTTTGTTAGATTACAAACTCTAGGCATGATATAACTTATGTTTGTATAGTGGGTTATATCTTGTTGTGACTCCACGTCTCTTAGGTCGGACTCTATAGAAGGTGGTGGGCATAGCTCCATGTGCCCTGGACAAAAATTTGTGGGAAATGGTAGTAAATTGCAAGGGGAAGTTGAAATGGTTTTGGAGGAAGTGAACCATCATAACTATTGACTCTCAATGTGTGTTGGGGAAACGATTGAAGAAGTGGAATGGTTGGGACTATTCACTTTCCAAGAAAATGAAAAAGAACGAAGAGGAGAAAAAAACGGAGAGGGACATAGGAGAAGAAACAACACGAAGACATGAACACCAGTTTTGGAATTCATAGTGAGGAATAGAGATCACACACCTAGTCATTGAATAAAGGAGAACCATGGAAAATTTGCTTGGCTATGCAGTGAGATGTAAAAGAATAATAGTGTCTTGTTAATAAATAAGTTTTTTTTTTCTGTGTCAATAGGTTGTTTCTTATTTCTTTTCCATTTTCTCTGTGACTGTAATTTCTCTGGGCATTCTTTAAGTTGTTAAATTGTTGCTAATACTAGCAGTTTTTAGTTGTACACTCTATGGGTAGAAACTTGGTTCTGTAGTTGATTGTGTACTTGAGCAAGGGTGTCTATGTTAGGGTTTATGGAGGTATATTGGGTACCATCAAGAGAGGTGGAACAATGTCCCTATTTTCACCTAATAGCACTTCTTCCATGGCTTGAGTTAAAAGATGTAGGAAAATTTTACTCATGGGTTGCACGTTTCCATGAGGGTAGGCCGCATATTCAGTTACACATGAGGATAAACTATGGGCACACAATAAGGTGAAAGTATTATTCCTTAGTAACCATTAGTCTCTCAATAAATGAAACAAATTTGAGTCAACAGTGTCTCCATTGTTGCGCCATTTCTCCATCAATCAAAAGTTAGATACTTCAAAGGAATGCACTCATGCCACCCTTGGAATACGATAAGTAAGCCTTGAAGGGCATGACGTATATAACACCCTTGGTATCTTTACTAAAAGTTGTCAATGAATAATAAATTGAAAAGTGAATTAAAAAAAATGTACAAAGAAAAGTATTACTATGTATTTCATTTTAAGAGAAATAATAATTTAGTGTATTTTATTTAGAAAAGATAAATTAAATTACTAGCCTAAAATAACATATTTTGATCATTGATATTTATACACAATAAAGTTCAAATTGAAATAAAAATATTAAGATGAAGGCATAGTTTATGAAGTTGTGCATGATATTAATTTAAACCAATTATTTATTAGAGAAAATTCAATTCAAGAGACCCATAAATCATGGAGAAGAATTAGGAATGAGAATTCTAACTCAATTTGAAATATGAGATAAAAAAAAAGTAGGCTAGAGTTAAAGTAAGAAACTTGAAGAAACTTGAACTTAGGAGTAAATTTAGGAGTTAAGGAGGTTGGACGAGTAAATTTATTTATTTTTAATTTTTAAATGGTAAATAGTGACACATGTAAACATCAATATTAAACATTTAGGTATTTAGTAAATTATAATTTTGTATAAGTGAGACATGCAACATGAGTCTCATGTATTATAAAAATAGGGTTTGATATTGAGGAAATAGACTTTTATGCACCCTAAGGATGGATGGTTGTTGTAATGCCCCATATTATTAAATAATAATAACAATAATAATAATAATAATATATAAATGGTATAAAAATAGAAATAAAAAGATGAAAATAAATAAATAAAATGAATTATTTTATTAATAGAATAAAAGGGTAAAAAAAGAAAAGTTAAATTTATGGAAAACTAAAGTTAAAAAAGAAGAAAAGAAGATAAATTACTAAAAATGGATCAAAGAAAAGACAAATTAAGAAAATGTTAAAAACTATATGATTAATTACTTAATGACAAGTGTAACTCATGCATGGAACTTCTTCAAATGGATGGGTAAGAAGAATTCTATATAGCAAAGGTGGAGAACAAAGTTTGACATCTTTTGCTTTTGCAATTTGAGGAAAAGGCTTGGAATCTGTTATAGGTGGTTGATTGAGGGCTCATGGGCTCTTACTTGTGATGACTGAGGGGTTGATTGTGAGGAGATGCATCCCCCACATTCTATTGCAAATTTCTGGATCAAGTATTGGAACACATCGGTTTGAAATTTATATTGTGTATGTGAGTTGATTTTTTCAACTCTTAGGTAAGTTTCTTGTCTCTCGCTCCTTGTGAATTATGTAATCATGATTAATTTGTATTTATGTTTTCAGTTAATGGTTGCAAATTGCTATGTTTATTTATCTATTTAAATTATATCATAATTTGAGGCATTACATATGGTATTAGAGATTAGGTTCTACTCTAAGGGCCTATGGACCTTTCCAAGTAGAAAATCTCAAAAAATATTAGTTTTTTGATATTTCTAGATTGCTAGAAATAACCCTCTCATCGAATTTAATAAGTTTCCCCCTAAGTTGTACTTGTGAATTATACTCTTTAAATACTTATTTCTTGCCATAAATCCTACTTATACAATCGAATCCACTGCCCTTGGAGCACTGGATTTAACAATATCCATAAAAGGGTATGTATGCCGCATAGGAAAATAATTATCAATCGTTTCCACTCGTCATCTTGGAAAGTCTTGCAATCTGCTGAGAAGTCTTGCAGATGCCAAGGTCGATTCTAAAATCCCTTTTATTTAAATATGACGGGCTAAGGGTTGGTAGGTTGATTGTGAAAACGTTTTCTGCCCTTTACTCCATAGGTAATCATCAACCAAACCAATTTCAAACTTTATACTTGGTCATCCTAATTGAGGATCTAGCTATTCTTAGGAATAGTTGGATCCATAGGATTTAAAGTAATGTTTTACATATATTGGATTTTATG
The DNA here is from genome assembly GCA_009831015.1 of Picea engelmannii. Classification (NCBI taxonomy): domain Eukaryota; kingdom Viridiplantae; phylum Streptophyta; class Pinopsida; order Pinales; family Pinaceae; genus Picea; species Picea engelmannii. The sequence goes on from ML787253.1 coordinate 808,486, forward strand.
TCATAAAAAATATTTTTTTTTTATGCAATAGTACATCAAAGTTGGCTTATTGGATAAAATTATGGACTAGCATTGCCTTGTGTGAATTTAAAAAAAAACTATATCAAATATGATTGTTTGTCATTCAAAGGTAAATTATGAAAAAGACTCTAAAGACTAAATGTAGTGCTGCTGATGTGTGGCCACACTATAAAAATTCACGATTATGAAAATAAATAACAAACATTAAGTGAAAAGGAGTTGTAAAATCCAAGTGGATGACTTCTTTTGCAAAACTTTAGTAGAGAAGCTACCAATACAATTCCCAATATATTGAGTTCAAGGATCAATTCTTATGGAAGAGATGCTTCATGGAGATAATGCAATTCAAGATGGATCTATGCTCCATAATATCCCCTTCTAGTCTAATATGCATACCTTCTATAATAGCTTGAAATTAGCTATCGACACAAAGAAGCCATTTACAAAAAAAAAAAGAAAAAAAGAAAAAAGTGACACATTGTGGGATCTTAGACCTAAGTGCATGAAAAACCGAAAATATGGTGGGCAGTGGGACTAGCACTTATTTCTCCTCTATAAAATATTAAACTTTATTGAGTTTGAAAATAGCCCAATCCAGGTTAAGATCAATAAAATCTGCAACAAGCTATTGGTTGGATTGTTAGATTGTGGTGTAGCAGTAGATTGGTGGGAGTGTACCACCAATAAGTTTAACCCAGGTTCAATTCTCAATGCATTTCCTATAAATCTACCTTAGAATCCCCAAAGTCCATGATATTTACCCCACCGTAGCCAGAATATATGGAACAACTTTTGATTGTATCCAATTTCACTTATAATCATTACTTCTTCCAAATCTAAAACTTTCAAAGAGGTCGAGGGTTAAACCATAGAAAATATCCTTCACAACATCGAGGACTTCATCTATCTAAATTCAAAATTCTTGAATTTGTGTCAACAATCCAATCAAGGGGGCATATTAGTTAATAAGAAAAACCACCAAAAATAAACACCACAAGGAGTCAGGGCCATAGCCTTTGCACAATGGCCAAAGCACACAAATTTGTATGAAAATTCAAACCAACGGTTTTCCATCACATTCCGTGATGCATTTCTATTTTCCCCTTTGTCCATTAACAAGGTTGAGGAACTTGGAGATCTTATGATATTTGATAATACCATATCTAAATTCATTCATTGATTTGGGTTTGCCCTTGCCTGTAATAAATCTTTGTTCACCTGTTGGTGAGTTTGTGGGTATTGAACCTCTAGATATGATGGTGCAAGCAAGGAAGGTGTACAACACCTTGTGATTATAATTTTTCAGAAGGAAATTATGTCTATGAAGAAGGGATGAAGGAGATATGGAGTTGCAGTGGTGTTTTTGGTGCTGCTATCCATGCCCGTTCCTTTGGTATTGTTGCTTAGAATATATGGTGGATTTCCAAGAAGGAAGTTTATCTAAACCCATTTCATTTTTAGTTGATTTGAAGCCCGCTTTACACATATTGTTGTGCATGAGGAATCTGGATTTAGATTACTTGGGCGAGGGAACTTACATGTTTTTATCAAACCCATTTCTGGAATTTGTGGTGGGTGTTTTACATTTTATTGTACAATTTTATCCCTTTTTTGTATACTTAGACAATTGAAATTTGATGATTACCTAGATCCTAAGCATCATGGGTGATTTTGGGTTAGTGTTGGTACTAGATCTGGTTGAACAACAGGTAGTGTGAGGCATATTTTATAATTTTATGAGTTTTTAGGTTCATTTTTTTATCTCTCCTTCTGCATTGCCATGTTTAACTACTTAGACTAAGTGTGGGGTTTGAGAGAAGATACAATCTAAAGTTGTTGGATGTGGGCAGATTAGGTGTCAAAGATTAGAGAGCACATGAGTAGGGATTCAAAATAGTGAGGCCTTAAACCTTGATGTTTGGATAGTGAAATGGAATGCATATTCATCAGAAAGACCCAAAAGAAATCTTAAGACTATTTTTTAGAGCTTAGACTCATATACCAGTGGGATTGAATTCCTACTGGGTGCATTGAAGGATTTCATCAATATGTTTGTGGTTTTTTTCTTTAAATTATATTTCCAACAATTTCAAATGAAACTCCTTGTGGAGCATATTGACTGGGAGAATTCTTAGTCTTATAGTGGTCCTTCTGAAATCTTAAAATCTCTGTCCTTTAAAGCTCCTAAAATTAATCAGTAGGACTAAGATAAAAAAAATTAGAGGTCCCCAATTTGATACCCCTATGCCATTCCCATCTTTGGTTCAACCTTGGGTCATTTGCTAATGATAGATATTCCTTGTGAGTAAGAATGAGGATCTGTATTTTTATGCAAGCATAAAGTAAGTTTGGTTTAGTGGTGACTAGGAGGTGACAACTTCAAGTTTGGTTTAGTGGTGACTAGGAGGTGACAACTTCTAAGAACATAATTCCAATTTACTTAAATTCATCATGTAGTTGTTGTTTGCTAAAACTATCATTAGTTTTCCTCAAAAAAATCAATAAATCTACCAAATATACCCCTATAGCATTGGTTTTTTGAGGAAATAGTTTGTTGGTGACTAAATTGTTATTTCTATTTATTCATAAGCAAGAGCCTTTCCTTCAAAAATTGCTAATTGTCTCTCAAATATTTCTCAGGTATTTTGTTTAATATTAGAGAAGCATATTCTCATTTACCCAAGGCAAGGAAAGCCTGAAATATCCTAACAAAAGTAAGCACATTATATGGAATCCCTTCTTTATTGTACTCTTCAAAGACCAATTTTGCAACATTTGAGTCTTTCCTGCTAACACAAGTTGTAAGAAGAAAATCTAGCCCATTTGTAACGGTTAAATATCTCTATCTATCCTCTTGGCTTGGAGTAAAGCCAAGCCATCCCCTAAATTTGGTTTGTCTATTTCACATATAAAGTAAAATATATGGCCATAAACAATGTCTGCAAGAGAAATTTCCATCTCCTTTAGCTAAGCTTTTTATGCCTAATACATGAAAGAGATATTAATGTACAAGCATAACAATAGTCCTCTTTATTTTTGTAATCATGAAGCAACCAGAAATAGTGAATGTAACACCCCATATTTGATCCTTAGACAGTTAGAACATTGTTGTTTGCTCATCTATAATTCAATGCTTATCATTTGTCTAGAGTCAGTTAGACTGGTTTAGACATTCAAGATGTGTACATCTAGACCTATTTATGTGTTACATGATATAGTTCTTACTATTATATGTGCATGACAATGATAGTACTCTAATTGTTTAAACATGAAAATTAAAATGAGGAGTTTCGTTACATGGATACCGGTTCAAGTTATGTTGTGAATGTATAATAGATGCAAGGCATGATGTAAATAAACATACATTTATTAATAGAATGTCAATGAAAAAATTGATTATGATATGAAATGTGTGATGTATCTGCATGGATATGAGCTATTGGTGAACTAACATACATGTTGATGAGCTATGTGATATCCAAATCACTATAGTGTTGAGGTAACTCAGATGTCATAGACATCAAGAAGATAATGCATGCTATAAGATGTACTTATTATTTAATTTATGATTCAAAATATTACTGTGATCTGTGGTAAGTGTGCTTTTGACAAGACACACAACTTACCCAAAGCGATTGTTTGATTATGTTAATCTACGAACAATAGTTTCACAGTATGACTTGATGTAGGGTGTTGACCCTAGTTCTATGAGGAGGGGCGGAGGTATTTTCCATCGTTTATCCTCCGAAACCTAGAGTCATGGGAGGGTTGTGTGAAGTCACACTCCACTGGACGTGTGATGGTGACTACTAGTTGTTTGTCAGGGAAGCTTGGTCGAGATGTATGACACTTCCGATTACAAGTTCTATCTGGATTTAGGCCAATATGGTTGACGCTCCAACTTAGTCCAATAGAGGAAAGGATAGGATGGAAGATGGAAGTAGGTTAGGAAGGAAGGATTCTTTGATGTTAGTAGAGAATATTGATTGGGGATTAGATGTGCCACTATTTCTTTCTCATTTGGTTCCTACCATGTTTAAAACCCTCTTTTGATTCCCTTTTGATATTTTAAGTGTGATAATGAGTTATTGATGAATTATTGTAATTTTGTTCGTTAGGATTATTAAATGATGCATTTTCTTGATCTTTCGTCTTGCATTCCTTGGTGTGATCATGCTAGAACTATGCACTAGAGACAATGGTTTTTTATTGTTAGTACATGCATAAGATATGTGTTCACTAGCTATGCACACATACCTTGCACATGTACACTAGTAAATTATATTACATAAAAAAAATATCCTGTAGCATTAAATATCTTCTTTGAAATTGATTGATGGTTAGTATGATGAAATAAATGAGTATGGTGGGTGGTCATGTACATTTTGGGGAAAATTGTCAAGTTGCATTTAGAAGATAGCATGAGAATAAATACTTTGCATTTTATTTATTGTTATTTTATGTAAATCATTTATATTTTAGTTTATTTTTAATTTTCCCAAAAATCTAGAAGAGGGAGGTTGATGGCTAATAATGATCCTAGTATCCCTTTGAACCACCTCTACTTGTAATCTCATTATATGAGCATCCCAATTATTTTCTCCTACAATGGTTTGGGTTGGATCACTTAGTCTTTCCCCTGGATTCCATACCACACTTAATGAACCTAGATACATCTAAAGAGACCCTATTCATTCCTCCAGACTTATAAACTCCACTCAAGCTAGATCTAAATTCTCTCTCTAGTCAGCTAGACTCTTTGAAACAATAACCAAATTATAGGAGTGGTCATCCACTCCCAACATATATATAAATCGAACTCAAACTCTAATGTTCAATATTCAATTTTTTGAGCATATATTAATCTCTTTCTCACCTCTTAGGATCTGCCATGAAAACCTCTCATAGGGGGTTGAGGATACTTGGGAAAGTGGGCATGGAAACTTGATAAATAGGAAGTGGTGATGGAGGGGAGGTTGATAGGTTGGATAGTTCTTGAAATATATATTTCTTGTGATAGTCTTATTAGAGCATATGTGCTTTGTTGTTCTTGGAGTCACAGGCATGGAGGGCCAAGAAACAAAAAAGGTTTCTTGGAGCTAGGAAGTTGTCTAGGCTCCTAGTTGGCTGGGAGGATTTCATTGTTTCACTCTGGGAAAGTGGAAAAATAATGCTTGGAAGCATATTCCTATTATTGACAGGACTACATTGCAAATGGTCATCTTCAAAAGAATAGAGATGAGGTATTTTACTTGGTATATTTTGTTATGTTCTATTGAAATATTTTCATCGTAAATTTAATGTCTTATTTATCTCATCCTCTTATTCATATTCATGTATTTGGATTCTAATTTGGAATATTCAACATTTGAAAATTTGTAAAAGAGTTATGAATATGTTGTGGGTTATTCCATAGATGAAAGCATACTTTTTT
>ML787253.1:814197-824297 GCA_009831015.1 Picea engelmannii
ATATATCCCTGTTGCTTTTTATTTGTGGTCACAATGCATGCCATGCCTCCATCCACTATAACCAAATTATGAACTCATGGTCGTACACCAATCAAAATTATGTTATAGAAATTATTCTTGAAGTTAAAATTTTCATATTTACTCATTGTACTGGGAATTGAACCAATATGTGTGTGTGTGTGTGTGTGTGTGTTGATTCTCCATTCATTATCTTCAGTTAATATGGTGTTATTTCCTAGCAATTCAGATCTCCGTTGATGGATAAATCTTGTAGTCTCACATACTCGATACCCAAATTGACCATTTCTAAATGATATCTATAGTCAGATCCATCCTCTTGCACCAAAAAGAGCCTGATCCAAACGATTCTGAATGAAGCTTAAGTTCGTTCAAGATTTACGTATCAGGGTTTGAAGGCACTAAAACCTTAGTTTGTGTGAATTCATTTAATTTTTTTATTTTATTTTAGTTATTTTTTTCCCATGCTTGCATTTGGTTGAAGAGATTGTTGAAAACGGTTGTAGTTCAATCCATAATTTATAAATAAGTGGTTTAAAATGGCTATATATAGGTCCAAATCTGTGGTTTGCAGATCATGATTCATGTTCTGATATTCTCTGGGTTTGTAGATCAAGATTCATGTCCTGATATTGTCTGGGTTTGCAGATCAATATTCATGTCCTGATATTGTCTGAGATATTTATAGTGTGGGTTAGGGGTCAAAACTATGACTTACTACATAGAAAACAAATGTATATCCAAGAGAGAAAAGATCGCCAAGTACCAATAGTTAAAAAAAATATCGGTGATTCCATTAACGTATTTCCAATCAATTCTCTATTTTCTGCATCAATGACATAAACAATGTAGATTTCATCACTTTTGGTGTCTTGGCATATGCAATCATCTTGTAATTCAGGATCACCTTTGTTAAATGGATGAAATATGTGTATTCATGTCCAATAAACAAAAGAATTTTAGAATTATGAGTTGTAGCTACAAGAACCAATAAAGTGTTTGTTTACAAAAACAACAAGTATGATCTGTTAACCTTGAGATGAATACTAAAATCTAATTTTGTGAAGGGGATTTTTATTTTTCTCTTTTATTGTTTTTGAAAGTACTAGAATGCACAATAACCCCCTTCTAGATCGATCCCACATCGTAAAACAGACCACCAAAATAAACAAAGATTAACCAAGGAGTGTTGGGAGGTATCAAGTGTGTCTACATCTTTTGTGGAGGAGCATAAGTTGGAACAATGATTAAGCTTTCCTTCAAACATATATAGTATCATTTTCCAAATGTATGAATTAGTGTGGCTCACTACAACAATGGTAAAATACCTCTCAAGAGATCTTAAGGGAAATGGCAATCCATTTCGAGTGAGATCACATGTAGTAGTCAAGTTTCAGGGCATGATAAAAGTGTTTTGAAATGGGCTAAAGGAAGCTGCAAGAAAGACAAACAAATAGGGTAATAATCATTTTCGGTATTCAAGGTATGTCGATTAAAGTTGATTCATTGAAGTCGATATGAGAAAGTTGAAGTTCCATATTCTTTGATATTCACCACAAACATAGAGAGAGTGTTTCTTGTGGGTACATGTGTGAGTGTACAAGCACATAGGAGTATAAAACCAACCAACCTCCTTGGAATACGAAGTACAGATAGTCCTAGCTAGCAAAAGAAAACCGATTCAAAAATATCTCGGTTGCAACATATGTGTAAGGAATCTGATATCTTTTGCCAAAAAAAATATTCCTATTGTATTTACTGGGTAACTATTAAACATACACTTTCAATCTCCCAACTGGTTCAACCTCCAAAACATCCCCAGCATAGCAATGTTATTGAACCACTAGTGCTCCTACTATTTTTCGACCAATCGACTTACTTTTTCATATCAGAATTGTATCACTGTAACGGCTAAACCAAAAGACTCCAAGAGTGCCCTGGCCTTTCCCTCTCCATCGGTTTCGATCATAAAAAAGTTCAAGATCACCTCGTGCCAGCTATCTGTGACAGAAAACAAGGAGAGGAATACAACATATACACATGCTGATATTGAGGGTATTAACTGCAACTAATGCTCTAGCACACAAGTGTCATGGAAGGAAATAATCATGATCTCCACGTTTAGTTCTATGTTGTACTATAAATTATGAAGAACTATGTTTATATTTTAGGGCCAAATATGAAGACTGACACAATGAAAAATGATGATTGATTCAACAACTTTGTGTTCACAAGTACGATGATTTTAACACAATGGAACGTGAGCCAGGCACTTTTAGTTACAAAGTATCGTCTTAATAACGTTTTTTCTCAATGATTTACGTTTCTTTTTTTTTCATAAAACATGGGAAACATAATCGAGGGTGAGCCATCCTTCCTTAATTACTTGCAAGCATCACTAGATGGCGGGTTATGAGTATTTCAGTCCGATGCTCATATTAAAGAAAAATACAAATGTTTAGAAGTGCCATATCTATTTTGGATCAATCATAAACATTAATTGTGCTTCGATTATGTGACCCTCCATGATTGGATCATTCGATACACCCATTGCTTTCATCCAACCTCTGTAACCCCAACTATTTGGTAACTGTATTATATTTAATTTTATTTAAATAATGTGAATAAACTATATCTGTGTTATAACATGTATTTGGAAGATGATGTAGTTTTATTTTTATTTTTTATAAGTATTTTTATAAAAAAACCTTTCAGCACCAAAAATTACAGCATCGCCATATCTGTCCGAGGACTGTAGTTATTGAATTTCCCCTGGGGGAAACCAATTAATCCAGCCTCCCAAGTCAAAAAATAATGTTTCAGATAACTAGTCAAATAACATAATTCAACAACTGGAGCGGAATCGCCCCTTGGGGAAACCGATTCGCCCAAGCTTCTAGACCCTCTAGGACCGACACAAGACAATCAAAACAGTTTTTAACTGAAAGGACATGTGGCAAAATATAAACAAAACAACCAACAGGAAATGCAGTCTGACACCTGTGCAGCTCATGTTGTGGATGTGTTGCATGCCACAGTATCTAAGGTGGGTGCCTGGAGAGATGAAGCTCAGCCTGGTGCCACGTTGTCCACTGGAGACAGTTGCGGATCCGGAACCAATATATCCTCTCAGTCCACTGGTGCATTTGGTGTTGGTTCTGTGGGGTGGTGAGAGCCATGCAGAGAGGAGAGTAGCTACAAGATTTGTGACCCCTTCTTTTTCAAGACTTCTAGGTGAAAGCGTAGGTCATCCACTTCCTTGCGAACCTTGAACACAGGGTCTTACAGAATTGCAAGGTCATCTTGGAATTTTGCATAGGTAGCACAGTCTGAGCAGGAGTGGGGCTATTCCAGAGGCTTCTCCTAGTGGGCGGAGGTACCCTCACGTGGAGACTGGCTTGGTGGTGAGTGCACTGGTGATGGTGCATGAGCTGAGTTCTCGAGCAAATTGGGAGGGACAACCAAGGTGGGTTGCGAGGAGGAGGCCAAATATGGTAAATTCCTTGGGGAAAATCCCAGTGAATTCTCCAGGAGGTCAAACCACTCAACTCTACAATCCCATGGCGAGGAGAGAGGCGGGAGACCACTGTGTCTCTGATCAAATTGACCAGAAGAGGAGGCAGAGGAGGGCGATGAGCTATGCGAGGGTGCGGGGGAAGGTTGTGGTCGAATTTCCATGTGCGACCAGTTTTGGTACCAAGACGAGCCATGCTTGGATTTTCCTCGCAGTCTAGGCATGGACAGAGCAAGCACAAGGAAATGGAAAAAGTGGTCGGTGAGCACTAGAGGAGGGCACAGACCACGAGATGGCTCTGGTAATAATGGAAAAGGATGAAGAAAATGCTCGTGAGATCCATCGTATGAATACCACTGGAGAGGGAGGACGCACACGCCCATAGGTGACCAGAGTAATGGTGGTTCCATTGATCAGACAAGCAGCCATAGCATGGCACATTTGGAGTGATAATGGAACTCTGGTTGCAATGAAGTGGTTTTAAATTCATGGTATGGGAGGGGGGGAGGGGCATGCGCCCATCATGTGGCTGGTATCGAGATAGTAGGCACCATCTCCATCCTCATGACACTTGTCCTGCACTAACACCCCATCTAGGGATCTGTCGATAGCAAGGGCCCTATCCATGCATCTCTAGAGGGTTGGAGGCACCTGGTGGGTGGAGGCCAAACAAAGAAGATCATCTCCTTCCAAGGGAACTCCAGTGTTGGCTAAATTGTCCGCAATCTGATTGGATTTCTGTCTCACATGCGAGGGGATGAGAGCTTGGTGGGGCTGAATGAGAGTCACAATGGTCTTGAGTCCGTATGAGAGTCGCCAGTAGGGAGAGATTTTGTCTGGGTCCACTCCATTCATAATTTTCCCAAAAAGGTTGAGAATGACTTGGGGATCCCTTCCATAGTTAGTTTATGATAGCTCTGAGAAAGAAAGATTTGAAGGCCTTTTGTAAGGCCCCAAAGCTCTGCCACATTGTTTGTGGTATGACCCATGCTGCCCACTGAGATGAGAAAAATGTTCCCCTGCCTGTTGTGTAAGACCACACCAAAGCCTACTGCCCCCAGATTTCCTTTTGATGCCCTGTCGAAATTCATCTTGATGAAACCTTCATGTGGAGGGGACCAAAGAGAGGGGCTATCACTGAATTTGGATCGCTGAGGTGAAATGGAGGATATCGGTTTTAAAACTATATTCCAACTATCCATGATGCCCTGTTCTCGTGCTGGACAAATCAAATCTGCTTCTATTCAATAATGCAGACTAATTGTTTCTCTGATGTTGTTGCAAATTTGGGTCTAGATAAGTTTCCAGTCCCTCTGAGTAGTTCATGAGATTCTTCTATTTGTCTCTTTCCATAGTTTCCAAAGGATGAAACTAGAGAGTAGCTGCCAGATGTGGTTCAGAATGGGAGATTGGAAGGCTACATCCCTCCATTCTTCAATAGTTGTTCTAAGGCCCTCTTGCTTGCGATATGAAATGCACATGACTTTCGCACATTGATCCCAGACTTGGGAGCTGTAGGTGCGTAGATTGAGCAGGTGATTTTGCATTTCTGCTTCCTTCAAGCAGAGCGGACATATGGAAGGCCTCGTAAATCCCCGTTTCATGAGATTGTCCCAAGTGAGAATGCTTCCATGAACCACCAACCAAAGGAAGGTATTGGCTTTGGGCCAATGCTTGTTTGACCATATTTTAGTCCAAACCTTCACATGGGGATTGTGATTGAGGTCTGCCTTGATGGTGTAAGCTTCTTGGATGTTGAAAGTACCCCGTGAAGAATGTCCCCATTGTAGGATGTCCGTTCCCTGTAGGATTTGAATTTTCCTGGCACTGATCATATTGTACCAGGGTTGTAGGTCCATGTGCTCTGCAATATGGAGGTCCTCTCTAGTGGTTTTCTAGCTTTGCCAAGTGGCACCAAGGGAATGCTCTTGCCAATAGTCTGTGACTGTTGTCAGTCTCGCTTGGGTAGCCGAGACAAGGAAGGTGTCAGTCAGGGAATCTTGCACCAGAGCAGGAAAATGCTCCCATGAGTCATTCCAGAAGGAAGTTGTTCTTATGTTATGGATTTCCCGGAAGGCGTGATTGACCACTAAGAGTCGATTCTGCTTGGATGTCATCCAAATCAAGGACCCTGGAGTGTCCTCATTCCATTTGATTAGGTTCTTTTCAGTGATGTTGGGCGTATACTTTCTCCTCCACAACTTGGCCCAAAGATCTTGAGGTCTTTTAATCCATCTCCACCAAATTTTGGAGCTCAAAACTTTGTTCATTGTTGTCGGATCTCTTAGCCCTAAGCCACCCTAAGATTTAGGTTTGTGGAGCTTTTCCCAACTGATCAATGCCAATTTTTTCCCGATCTTTTCTCCCTGCCACAGAAAATTTCTTTGCAGGGTTTTGGTAGCATTGAGAACGTAGCTAGGAGCATCCAGGGCCGAGAAGATGTAGATGGGAAAGGTTTGCAGGATGAACTTGAGTAGGATAAGGTGACTAGGGAGGTTGAGTGCATGAAAGGTCCAAGAGGATAATCTTTTTGTGAAAGAAGTGAGAAGGATTTTCCAGGAGTTGTTTCTCAGGGCCTTGTCGAGGAGGGAAATACCCAAATATTTGGACGGAAGGGAGCTTCTCGTGAAACCCAAGATCATTGTAATGTGGAGTTGGGTCGACATCGAGGTATTAAAGAAGAAGATATGGGATTTTTCCTTGTTAATATCCATTCCTGAGGTGTCGCAAAAGATTTGAATGATAGAGAGGAATTTTTGAGCCTCTTGGACTGTGGGGGATCCCATCATTAAGGTATCATAAAAAATTTGACTATGAGAGACCGAAGGATCGATGCCATGCAAGGGTATTCCAACCAAGTTATGGTCTTCTATTGAAGCTTGAATAGAGCGGCTTAGACCTTCCACCATGATTATAAAGAGGAAAGGAGATAGGGGATCCACTTGCCTAATCCCACAAGTGGGTGAAAAAGGGTGAGAGGGGACTCCGTTGATGAGGATAGAAAAGAAGGTAGAGGAGGTGAGATTTAAAATCCAGTCAACCCAAGAGGAGTCAAAACGAAAGGCCAAGAGAACAGACTTCATATAATCCCAACTTAGCTTATCAAAAGCTTTGGAGAGATCTAGTTTTAACATCATACATGGAGTTTGGGTTTTCTGAAGAGAATGGATGACTTCATGCGCCAGAATAAAATTGTCCAAGATTTTCCTTCCTTCCACGTATCCTGACTATTCGTGAGAAATAATGAAGGGGAGGATGGGTTTTAAGCGTTGAGCTATCACCTTTGTTAGCAGCTTGTAGATTGCATTGTAGAGAGCTATTGGCATGAACTGTTTTGGGTGATTGATTTTCTCTTCTTTGGGAATGAGGGTGAGGAAGGTGGCATTGAGGACTAGAAGGACTTGACCCGAAGCCTGGAAGTCTTCAATGATCTCCCACACCTCCTCCCTTACCATTGTCCAGCAGTGGTGGAAAAAGTCTAAAGTGAAGCCGTCTGGCCCAGGATATTTTCCTACTAGAGTGTCATGAAGTGCCATATCCACTTCCTCAATCATTATAGGCCTTATCAGTGCTTCATTCTGCTCTGCCATGATTGTGGAAAGTATATATTGAGTGATTTGAGCTATGGCTTGAGATGTATCCCTAGGAGGCTCAGACAAGAGATCTTGGTAGTAGGAAACCAACTCTGATTCTAGGTCCTCATGAGAGTGGAGGACGTGCCCTTCTTCTGTGACCAGATGTGAGATACGATTGACATGTATGCGTTGAAGGGTAGACCCGTGGAAGAATTTGGTATTTCTATCGCCCTCCTTTAGCCATTGGACTTGGGATTTTTGTCTCCATAGGATCTCCTCTTCAACTCTTCTTTCCTCCAATTTTTGACTTATCGTTGCTTCCTGCATCCTGTGCTCCTCAGTGATGCCCTGATCTATGATTTGGATATGGAGGATCCTCATTTGTTCATTCAATTGTTGTTGGGCCGCGTAGATATTTTTGAAGGTTTGTTTTTTCCATATTTTGAGGCGTTGCTTGAGGTTTTTAAGTTTTTGCTAGAATCTGTACATCTTGGAGCCTTGTAGAATGGACTACTACCTCCACCAAGTGTGGGTATTTTGTTGAAAATCTAGGTGGTTAAGCCAAAACCTCTCGAATCTGAAGGGTTTGTGACCTGGAGAGGCTGGAATGTCTATCCACAGTTGGATGGGCCAGTGATCCGATCTTGGGGCGTCAAGGATGTGAGCTTCCATTGTTGTGCCCTCCATTAAGAGGGAGTCTGAGATGAGGAAGCGATCTAGGCGGCAAGCTACCTGTTGGGATCCTGATCTTCGGTTTGTCCAGGTATAGATTCCATTTAGTGTTTCCATATCGATGAGGCCTAACTTGTCGATTAAGGCTTGAAAATGCACTGACTCCGCCTCAAGTCTATCTGTTCCACCTCTTTTCTCATCCAGATTGCAGATCATATTGAAATCGCCTCCAAGAACCCATCGACTACCCGAGGTAAGGGTGGCAAGTCCTTCCAGAATTCTGATGAAGGCATTTTTGTCTCGTGGTGTGGCCGGTCCGTAAACATTTGTGAAGTATCCAGGCTTGTTGGAACCAATAAGCCGATAGGTCATTGAGATGGACCACTTGGTGGTGAAGAAATTTTCCTTGATCACTGAACTCGGGTTCCAGAGAATTGCCAGGCCTCCGACTGATCCTATTACATCAGTGTAGATACCTTTCCCTAGCTTCCAGCAACAAGAGAGAACTCGATCCATTTCCTCTGTTGCGCATTTTGTTTCTTGTAGCAACATGATGTCTGGTTGTTCTACTATAATACAATGATGTAGTTTATTGTTATTTATTTAAAAATAAATAAATAAATATTGATGTAGTAAATGTAAAATTGATTATATAGAATTAGGATATATATATATATATATATATATATATATATATATATATATATATATATATATATATATATAAACAATTTTATAAGGTAAGGAAATAGATATATAGCCTCGTTTTCTCCAAATGAAATTATTAAACTTGATTTAGCGCTGGCCACTTAGCCCCTAACTCAATAAAAATCTAAATAGTTTGTGTTTGCAACGCTCTAAATACAATCTCAAGCACAACACAACCCCAAGCACTTCAACAGATGCTACAGAGAATTCAGATTCTATGAAATGGGTGGAAAGTGACAAGTTCTTTCCATGATCTAATCCTGGTCTTGTTTTCCATGTAGTATAGTACATGCCATTCTTGACCATATTGAAGACATTAATTAGACTGATATGACAACTCTTATAACATCATTAAATCAACATTTATTCAATAGCCAAAGCAATAGATATACATCGATGATATGAGGAATAGATCAGTCTGTAAGGACTTCTTTCTTGCATGCATTCATGAGTGAGGACAACACATCAACCAATGCTGATTGGACATATTTTTGGATCAATAATTCTACAGAGTTACCGAGTTACACATGCATTAAGGGTTACATCTTTTTCTAGCACCGAGGAGAGCGCACCATGCATTTGAAGCTCTCCACGTTTGTTGACTTTTATTTCTATTTTCGGGGAGAGGAACTATTTGAAGGTCATCCTTGGATAGCACCCTAACTTTAAAAAAAATACGTGATATGTGTGCATCATTTAAGGAAGGGTTAATGGGCTCTTAGCTGCCTTTTGCACATTTATCAAAGTATATTTTAGTAATAGAGGAACGCTCTCCTTTCTTATGGGATGGTTGCTATTTTGACAAGCATTAATGAACGCTTAACCAACTACATTTACTTGCACATTTTCCTAGGGTGCTTCGTTTTAAGAGAAGTTTATGGCATATTTTGAGGAAAGAGGTCCACTTTAAGGGAGTGTCAAACCTATAGATAATATTGTTAAAACACATTTTTGAGATGAATGATCATTCTTAAGGCAAGGCATTGCTATTTAGAGATGAGACGTGGATGACATAGTCAAAGGAGTTAAAATACTCCTTTAATATGATATCTTATTATTATTTTATATGATATCCTACTATTATTTGTTTGGACGAAAAGTGAATCTACATTTTTCAAATTAATATTTTATTGTAAGATGATTGAGGAGGTGCTATATAAAGGAAGAGAGTTTTTAATTGAACATTGTTATGATAAAAAAAATTTTGTTATATGTATTAATATTGAATGTTGATTAATTCTTATTTATATAAGTTAATTGTTGTTATCTTAAGGTTTTCAGAAAAAACTATTTGGATAGTCAAGATTAAAGATATATATATAAGATAAATATTGAATGTTGATTAATTCTTATTTATATAAGTTAATTGTTGTTACCTTAAGGTTTTGAGGAAAAAACTAATTGGATAGTCAAGGTTAAAGATATATATAAAATATAAATATTTATTAATTATATTAGAGTTTTAAAAAATTATAAAAATTACTCATAATATTATAGTTACAAAATATAGTTTTCAATTTTATTATTATTTTTATTTTTATTATGATTACTATTATATATATATATATATATATATATATATATATATATATATATATATATATATATATATA
>ML787253.1:824347-834841 GCA_009831015.1 Picea engelmannii
TTTTATTTAAATTGCTTAGATAAATAACAAAGGCAAGGTTGTATGTACCACATGTGATATACACATTTCAAAGAGTATGGTAGAGTAAATCCTTAATTGTGAGAAGCTTGTTTTATATTTCTTTAGCAACTATGGATACACCCCAACGGTATTTTAAGAGTACCATTTTATCTTAGAGTATTCAATGAAAATAAATGACAATTTTTATTTTTGAATTTAATATAAATGTATGGAATGAAAATTTCATTGGATGATAACAATAAATATTATGGAATAATAACTATGAATATTATTGGAGTAAAAATGTAAGGCTAAGAGTGTTTGAAGCCCTTTTAGTATCTTATGTCAAACTTTTTAGTGACAAATTCGAGGTATTAGTTAGAATGGTGAGACAAATGAGTTGTTATCATCATTGAAAGATTTTTAAGATAGTGTGAAGAAATCAAATTATTTGATAATCTTGCTCAAAAGGACATTTTAAAGTATGGTGGTTATTACAGTAAAAGTTTTACAATTGGAAGGTTCCTAGATGGTTTGAATAATTATAATGTGATGTTTATAATTGAAAGGTGCTTAAATATACTTAAAATTATTGATATAATTATGTTATTTTAGCAATGAGATGGCATGATAATTGCTACTAACATAGCTAAAAGAGTGATGAATGGTAAAGAATAATAGTATGCAGGATGTCAAAAATAATGGGGAGAAGTTGTTGATTAGTGATTTTAGACGATTACAAGGAGATGTTGAAAGTAATATCATAATGCCACATGAATTAATTTAAAAGCTAGAAAAAAATGAGATTCTAAATTTCTTGGATCCTAATAAAAGCGATATATTTGAAGATGGGAAATAAAATTTATATGAAGGATCTTCACCTTATAGTTAATGTAGTTGTAGTTTTGTGATGGATTTATGATAGCGCAATCAAAGAAGTGAGCATGTAATAAATTTTAAATATTTAACCCTAGGGAGATGTAAAGACCATGCATTATGATTACCTTGCATTTTGACCATAACTTCAGGACACCGTTTTTTGAAGGGTGGGTGTATGTAATACCCCATATTTTATCCTTAGACAGTTAGAACATTGTTGTTTGCTCATCTTAATAATTCAATGCTTAGCATTTGTTTGGAGTCAGTTAGACTAAGTTAGACATTCAAGATGTGTACATCTAGACCTATTTATGTGTTACATGATATTGTTCTTACTGTTATATGCTCATGACAATGATAGTACTCTACTTGTTTAAACATAAAAATTAAAATGAGGAGTTTTGGTACATGGATACCAGTTCAAGTTATGTTGTGAATGTATAATAGATGCAAGGCGTGATGTAAATAAACATAAATTTCTTAATAGAACATCAATGCAAAAATGGATTTTTATATGAAATGTGTGATGTATCTGCATGGATATGAGTTATTGGTGAACTAACATACATGTTTATGAGCTATGTGATAGCCAAATGACCATAGTGTTGAGGTAACTTAGATGTCATAGATATCAAGAAGATTGTGTATGCTATAAGTTGTACTTATTATTTAATTTGTGATTCAAAATATTGTTGTGATCTGTGGTAAGTGTGGTTTTGACATGACACACATCTTTCCCAGAGTGGTTGTTTGATGAAATGACTCTAAGAATAGTATTTGCACAGTATGACTTGATGTAAGGTGTTGACCCTAGTTCTATGAGAAGGGTTGAAGGTATTTCCCACCATTTATCCTTTGAAACATAGATTCATGGGAGGGATGTGTGAAGTCACGCTCCTCTAGAAGTGTGATGACTACTGCTAGTTTTCTACTAGGGAATCTTGGTCGAGATGTATGACACTTCCTCTTACGGGTTCTATCTGGAGTTAGGCTAATATAGTTGATGCTCCAACTTAGTCCTGTAGAGGAAAGAATAGGATGGAATATGGAAGTAGGTTAGGAATGAAGGTTGCTTCGATGTTAGTAGAAAATATTGATTGGGGATTAGATGTGCCACTATTACTTCCTCACTTGGTTCCTACCATGTTTAAAACCCTCTTTTGATTCCTTTTTGATATTTTAAGTGTGAAAATGAGTTATTGATGAATTATTGTATTTTTGTTCGTTAGGATTATTAAATGATGCATTTACTTGATCTATTGTCTTGCATGCCTTGGTGTGAACATGCTAGAACTATATGCTAGAGACAATGGTGGTTTATTGTTAGTACATGCGTATGATATGTGTCTGCTAGCTATGCACACATACCTTGCACATGTACATTACTAGAATTAATTAATGTATTAATTATTAGACTAGATTATTAACTATTTAATTGAATCGTTTAATGACTATGTAAATTATATTGCATACAAAAATATCTAGTAGCATTAAATATCTTCTTTGTCTTTGATTGATGGTTGGTATGATGAAATAAATGAGTATGGTGGGTGGTCATGTACATTTTGGGGAAAATTGTCAAGTTGCATTTATAATATAGCATGAAAATAAATACTTTAAATTTTATTTATTGTTATTTGATATAAATCATTTATATTTTAGTTTATTTGAAAATTTCTCAAAAATCTAGAAGAGGGAGGTTGATGGCTAATAATGAGGGTGGTTGAGGATACTTGGGGAAGTGGGCATGGAAACTTGATAAATAGGAAGAGGATGTGGTGATGGAGGGGAGGTTGATAGGTTGGAAAGTTCTCTAAAGATATATTTTTTGTGATAATCTTCTTAGGGCATATGTGCTTTGTTGTTCTTGGAGTCACGAGCATGGAGGACCAAGAAACCAAAAGGTTTCTTGGAGCTAGGAATTCGGCTAGGATCCTAGTTGGCTAGGAGGATTCCGTTGTTTCACTCTGGGCAAGTGGAAACATAATTCTTGAAAGCATCTTCCTACTACTGACATGACTACATTGCAAATGGTCATCTTCAACAAAAGGAGGATATATTTTACTTGGTATATTTTGTTATGTTCCATTTAAATATTTTAATCGTAAAGTTAATGTATTGTTTATTTCATCCTCTTATTCATATTCATGTATTTGAATTTAAATTTGAAATATTTAACATTTGAAAAATTATAAAAAAATTATGAATATGTTGTGGGTTATTCCATAGATGAAAGCAATTTTTTTTTCACATAATGTTTGTGTGTATAAGTTAACAAATGTTATTTCATAGCCTATCATGGGGAGTCGTTATAGTGCATATCTAGCTATCGTTGTGTGCACTTACCTCATTGTCATAGCACAATCAAGATCCATATCACCATAATAAGGACTAAGCTACATCTTATTATATGGAATTGAAATAGTTTCTAGATTAAAAGTAATGTGTATTATCGTAATATAATAGTATGGTTATTTAGAATTAGTTCATATATCTTAAATTACTTCCAAATCTGGTCCACCCAGATTGGTCATATGCTTATATTGTGATTTTTTTTAAATGACCAATTTTGTATTAATTGTGTTTTCTGTGTTAAATATTTATTAAATCAACCTGTAGCCACTTCAGAGTGAATCCATAGAAGTTATAATATTTGTATCCATTCAATATCCTCTTTGTTTGAATGGTACTGCCATTTTTTATTCCGCGAAAAAGGGATTTTGGTCATAACAAGAATCTCTAAGTAAATATAGTAGGCTTGGAAGCTTTCACTAAATTATGCAGAGAGAGTTGTTAGCTTTTATTTTGTTTAATCACAACTTATTTTGTTTAGCAACATCTGTTTAATCACAATGCTTGTAATTGTTTTCTATGTTGAATATTTGTAATTATGTTTAGTGCACAATACTTGGGATTTTTGTTTAGTCAACATTGTTGTGAGGACATCACTTTTGAAAGAGGGGAAGAATGGTAAAGAAATTAATCAATTCAAAAGAACAACACTATAATTCCATGATAGTACACATAAAATGAAATCACAACTCACTGTCACTCATGAGAGAAGCAAAGCACAACAGGCACAAATTCATGAAGAGAAAGAGACAGTACAAACATAAATAGTGGGGAGCGCAACATTCCAGATAAGCCAGAATATGTTACAAATAGATGAGGAAACCACACAGAGACCCTTGAAGGATGTAGAACAGATGGACATGGTATTGGCAAGGATACCAACAAAGGCCCTATATAAATTGCAGATGAGCATAGCACAAGAGGTTCAATCTAGAGCAAGGACAGATGAAACAAACTTGGAGACAACCAGGGAAGCTAAGAAAGTGTTGGAAATCATTCTTCCAGAAGTACGACTAGAACAAGAAGAGGAAAAATGATGTGTAGATAGTTTGGAGCAAATACTTGAAGAAGTCTTCTAGACAATTCCAGAGAGCACACTAGCAGGAGAAATCAATGCAAAAGAAAAGCTACAGAAGATCGCGCATGCGATGGATGGGTATAGACAGGGGATCAAAGAGTTAGTAGAGAAAATGACACCCACTACCCCACCAGAAGTCAAAACAGAAATGGAACAACAAGCAACATAACAAGCAGATCTTCTTTCACTAGAAGTAAACGAGATAGTAGAAATGTACAAAAAGGCCATGCAACTATGGACAAGTCTAGAAGAAGATGAGAGGATCCATAATCTGGAGCAGAGAGAAGAAAAGATGAATGTTGCAGTTCAGGATTTGAAGCAACGACAAAAAACAATGGCCATATCCCTGAGACTGAGTGCCACCTAGGAGATGAAAAACCTGCAAGCAAAAATAAAGACAATACAGGTGGAATGAAAGATCATACATGCTTAGTTGGAGCCACTACAAGAATAAGTAGAACAAATGATAACAACGCTGGAAACGAAGAAAGCTAGAATAGAACATGCACATTAAAAAATCATAGAAGTGTTGAAGGAGCATGTCACAACGCAGGTCGTGGAGACCTTGACAGAGAAAATAACACATGCTAAGAAGAAAGTGGATGAATTAGCGAAGCAGCTTCAACAGTTGGAGAAATCAGTGCAAAAGGCACACACTACGTGACTGGCTCGAGACAAGCCATAGGTTAGTGTTGGGGGCATGTTGGAGCAGGAAATTTTGGGAGTTAAGTGCAATAAGCGAGGAAGAATGGATCTTGGTGCGACGTTGGTCAACCTCACATGCACTATTATTAAATGATGTAATTCGCACAATGTTATTTTTATGAAGAATAAGAAATAAGAAGAAAATATTTGTGGACGTAGCCCAAGGGGGGTGGACCATGATAAAAATGGTGTCTTTATGTTTGATGTTTTATTTTTATATGCTTTACAATGAATGAATGGTTAGATGAATGCATCTGTTAGGGTTTATTTACAATGCCCACTAGTATAATACTGTAGAATGTATGTCATTGAATGGAAAACGTAGTAGATATGATGAATATTATGGTAGAATGTATGTTAAAATAGAAGAAGAATAAAAAAATAACATCCCCAACCCCTTCCATCACTACCAACATTTTCATCCTACAGTCACCTATAAGCCATCTCGGGTGAGACTGCATTGTGCACTTTGTGCACGGTGTATCTTTCTAGTTTACTAGAAGGATCGATGGTGAAAATGATTTTGTTGGATAACTAAGGTAGAACCCGTGTCATCCCATACATCCAACACGTGCTGTGCCAACTTGGTGGTCATGGTGTCACAAGGATTGACATTTGTTAGTGTTTGATTAGTCGACAGAATGAGTGTGGGCACTTTTGGGTTTAATTGTATACATCAATGCCTTTGAATTTCAATCGTTAGATCTACGAGCTAAGAGATCTCAACCTTCAATCCCATAGATAAGATCAAGAGGGATTTTAACACCCTAGGGTATTGGAGTACCAGATCCCTGGGAGAAATGTTTTCCAAGTTCAGGTTTGCGTCAATCGTTGACGGCCCAATGAGCCTGGTGGCTTGGTACCATGGTAGGGAAAGGTTTCAGGAAGGGTTCCAACCTTCCCTTGTTAGCCCATGAGTGGAGGAGAACATGTGACAATGACGCTAGAATGACGTAACTGAGCTAATGAAAAGGGGACATGTGTCAACACTTGGTTGGACGAGCCCTTGCATGTTGTGATGATGTGTCACATAGTGGTTAGTCCATGTGTCATCAAGGAAAGGTTCCATGTGTCAAGGAGATTTGACATCTAGAGTAGAGTTCCATGTTGATTTGTGGGTGCCACATGTCATGCCATGTGGCAGGTTGTGGCAAGCTCACGTGTTTGAGGTGCCAGGTAGGCCATCGAATAGGGTGTTTGAGGTTTGTGTGCATAATTTGTTCCACGGTGGGCTAGTGGGTTGGTGCCATGGTAGCCACATGTCACGATAGGTGGCGAGCCGTAACAAGACCATGTTTATTGAATGTCAATTCGATCACTGGATCGGGTGTTTTGGTTAATGTGAAGTGTAAGTGGTTCAATCGCTCAGTATTCGAGTGAGCTCGTTTCCTTGATGAATCTGATGGGTCGATCGCTCGATGGCCCAGTATACCAGAATGGGATTGCCAAGAGTGGGAGAGCCAAGGGTCTCGGTGGGTCGGTGGTTGGTGCCACTCCAAAAGCCATATTTGCACCAGACAAAGCCACATAGGATCGTACACATTACGTGGAGCCACGTGGTGGTGTGGTGGATTTAGCCAATGATGGCCTAAAAACTTTAAAAGGCCATAACTTTTGATCTAGAGCTCGATTTTGAGCATGGTTATAGTAGTTGGAAATATCTCAATGAGAAGAACCCATCCATGATATCTATTTAGAGAAATGAATCAAAGTAAATAAGAGGAAATTTTGACATCTCACAAGCCTAAGTAAGGGTCAGGGGGTTGGTTTTGTTATATATATTGTTGTAATGGCTCCATTTTCTTAAAACAATTTTACGAAGAACTAATTGCTAGTACACAAGACTATGACACTAACCAAGAGAAGTTAGGTTCACTCTACAACTCATTAGATGTGTAATTTACCACTAAAAAATTCAAATTACAGATAAAAAAAAAAAAAGTAAGTTGTAACCTAAAACAAAACAAGAAAACAATAGGGATGACCATAAGAATAATAAAATAATAAACCAAAATAGATCTATCTTAACTAGGATGATTTAATAATTAACAATTTTGCATCTAAAATTATTTGTTTATCTCTCTCCATGCTTAACTCCAAATTTATGAAGTGCAAAAAAAGAAAATACCTCAAGTTTTTCTTCCCTAAGTTTTTCTCCCTAAAAAAGGTTTGCATGATTCCTCTAAGGCCCTCATAGATCTATAGTTAAGATGGATCTATGGTGGTGATAATTATATACTATATTGTTGTTATTTCCATTATGTAATAAAGTCTTTTAAATCACAAAAGACATTACATATTATATATTTATACATAGTGTGTCAATCCTTTCTTTATTAACATGCTTTGTTGTTGATATAAGGTTAAGTAATTTGGTATATAACATAGTACATAATAATGTGAATAATTTTGAAATCCTTAATAATTCCCACTATTTGATATTATGAGTTGAGTAAGAGGCCAAACATTGTTTTAAAGTGAATACATTATTGGATATTATCTCTCTCTATCCATTGATCTTGGTTTATGTAAATTATGTATGTGTATGCCAACAACTCAATGCATCTTACATTACATATATTGTCAAGTAATGCATTGATGAATGATGAGTATTTTTAGTTAGAAGTAATGCATTGATGAATGATGAGTATTTTTAGTCTTCTAACTCATTTTTGCAACCATAGTAGAAACATTTAGTTTATTGAGTTGTAAAGTATGTAACTTGTATCTATAATAATGTGGGTATTTTATTTTCCAACTTGTCATGTATTGAGTGTTTACCTTGCATATATAATTTGAGTTAGTCAAAGACATATTTTGTAAATCATATAAATAATGTGAACTAGATCAATAATACAATGCATGAATGAATCAAAACAAACCACAAATTTCTCCATGAAAAAGCCAACTCTATTACAAATCTATGTCCAATAATATTACATAAGACAACATGTGGAGACTGTCTTTCTATTAACTTAATCTACTCATAGGCTTGTAGAGTGTTCAAAATGTGTGCATATATGTATGTGTGTGTAGTGCTCAATATATTTCAAGGTGAGGATGTTGTTCACTTCATATTGGGAATGTGTGTGTGTGTGTAATTGTAGGTAGTTCACACAATTTTTTCCTAAATAAAATTTATGTATTATGAAAGTTTATCTTCTTAAAATTGGTTTTCTAAGTAAGTCAATCATCTCATTCACATTTTTTTAGTTTTATGTGACAGCAAACCATATCATAAGAAGATTCCAAGATTGTACATCAACCCTTCTTCATTTGACACTCATATAATACTAAAAATGAGAAGGTTGAAAACATTTTCTCTTAACATGCTTTTGAGTATGTCCATATTATATCTCAATTTTATAATATTTGACACACTACAAACCTTCAAACATGTTAAGTAAACAAATTATAAAGATTTAAGAAAGCTTCTCTTCAACTTTTTTAAATATAAAAAAATATGCAAAATCAAAATAATACAAATTCTTATCATTTTTAAAAATCAAATATATCAAAATTAATCTTAACCAACACTAATAATCATAATCACCATCATAATAAAATCAATCCTATCAACTTTAAACATCATAAATTATAATTCCACTCAAAAATAATAAAATCAATCCTATCAACTTTAAGCATCATAAATTATAATTCCACTCAAAAATAAAAATAACAATCACTTTAACCCTCATAGATTATAATTTCAATAATAATAAAATAGAAATGACAATATAAACTATAATTATGATACTAAGTATAAAACATATAATGATAAAAAATTGGTAACCCTAAAAAAAAACATGATATCACATAATTTGTGAACCACCCATCATGAACATCAAGCTCATGAAGTATAACTCCAATCAACCATAAAACAAATATAAAATATAATTCAATATCATAAAACACAACGACATAGTAGGAAATTGGTCTTCGCGTGATAATTCTACTTCACCGTACACGATACTTTGTAATTTGTCTTCTACTTCACCGTACACGATACTTTGTAATTTGTCGGGTCACAATTTACATGGGCAACTTAGACAAACTTTCTTATTCTCATTATGTGCAACTTATTTAATATGTGGCCATACACATTTAAGAAGCATAAAACAAACATGCTTAATATACGAAGGTACTAATCGGGTCATCATTATTCCTCAATGGGCACTTGGTCGACGAGAATTTTGAAAATCTGGTTCTTTACTTCCTTGTTAGAAATGGATATGCCGTCTCCGTATTTGAAGAGGAATTGAAGGCCGCGTGCTATATTGAAAGTGAACTTCTTGCAACACAATGGTACACTGTCCTGCTTAATAAACTCCCAATTCAATTCCTCTAGGGAGAGATGAAGGATGCCCTTTATGTGATTTAAAGCATTTTCCACGCTGGAATCAGGAATCAGGATTTTCTTTCATGTAACACTCTACAATTGAAGCTATCTCCCCGCGTTCCTTCTCGTCCTTCGTTGTCCTGCTTCATAAACTTCGAATTCAATTCCTCGAGGGAGAGATGAAGGATGCCCTTTATGTGATCTAAAGCATTTTCCACGGTAGAATCAGGATTGTCTTTCATGTAACACTCTACAATTGAAGCTATCTCCCCGTGTTCCTTCTCGTCCTTCATTGCGATTAGTGAAGACAAATCGGGAAGGTGTCAGTGAGTATTTTGCATAGAATGTTAAAACAAATTTAAATTTAGATGCCAAATACCTCGAAATCTCTTAAGTCGTCGATGAGTCTGATCGTCAATTCCGAGAGCTCCTGGATCTTCGATGGAGAATATATTTGCTCCAGAATGTTGTTTGGAAGAAGTTGACCCAGCAAGAGAAGCGGAAACAAATTTACTATACACATCCCTGAGCTAGCGAGGGCATTCTTTATGTACTCAGTAAACGTGGGCACATGTCCAGTTGCTATCCATTCGGCTTCTTGCAGATAAGGCACAGCATATCGCTGCCACTGATCATGCAACCAGTAAAGTACATTAATGGTTAATGCCCAGATTTTTCAAAAACCCCCCCACACACACACATATATATATATATATATATATGGATTTTCCACAGTAAATTGCTTTCATAGTACATCCGTGGAAGTAGAGTGATAATACTAATAACATCCCATTAAACTAATCCCTCTATAAAATCACATATCTTCTGAAACACATACGGTATCTTTTAATAGGGATGTCATATCCCGTCCTTGCTTTTTTAAGACTTCACGAGTGAGTTCATTCGCCGTATTGAAGAAAAACTGGAATGCAATTTTTATGTTGTCTGGAAGGTCATCTATCAATGAAAGATCCCATCTGAAATTAGCACAAACAATAAATAAAAATGAAAATCCTCAAGAAATATAACAGGCGCATGATATATATGATTGGAATATGCTGAGAAAGTAGGAATAAATCAATTGGCAATTTGCACAAAGTCTCTGTAATTTGAATTCACCGTCTCACTCCCTCTGTGATGG
>ML787253.1:874230-896535 GCA_009831015.1 Picea engelmannii
CCGGTTTCACATTATTCATACCGAATTTCCTGAATATCTTCACCACATACTTCTATTGTGATAATCAAGCTTAACCAAGCTTACCATCCTTTCTTTCTCTCTGTATTTCCATGCCCAAGATTTATTTTGTTGCTCGCAGTAACATCTTAACCAACTGAGCCAACCTATTGATTTTATACATGTGTGTGCTTGCAACAAGCATAACCTTTAACACAAAGATAATAAATATACCATAAACACAATGGTTATACTCACTTATTGTAAAATTTGGCTCACCATGAAGGAATCAAACATCAGCCTTTGTACACCCCCACCTTTCTAAACTGGACACACTGCTTCACCTCAAACTTTGTATTCAAACAACCTTAACCAAATCCTACCAAGCCGACCAAGTAAGCCTTCATTGCTTACCTTCAAGTCCATTTACAATGGAGTTCACCAATCTTTTTATAGGCTTCATTACATGCAATCCATGGACACAATACCACAGGATACCCAAAAAGCATGAACCCAAAAAACCATTTTCTTTGACATAAAAACAAATTTAACTCATTAATTATTTCATCGAGTTAAGGCTAATCCAACATACATGTCCCCCACATATTCAATCTACCTAAATCTACATCTATTATTTTCATAGGTGACATGACATGATAAACCAGGGGTACGCATGCCGGTCTTAAAGACTTATCCCATTTACATGCAATCAATAATTTTTACAACTCCAAAGTAAATACAATTTGTTTTTTCTCTCACGGTGACTCAACCATCACCGTTGTTGCCTTGTTGTATGAGAAAATCCCGCATCTTGAGGTTCCATAAACCAAAGTTATTCTTGACTTTGAATTTCTCCACCTCAAACTTTAACCTTTGTACTTTTTCCATTAACACAAAACATCAACACACAAGATGTTCTACAACTTATAAAAATAAGCTTCTTCTTATTATGGAAGGTTAATATTATATTGCAAAGTTAAACCCCAAAATATAATATCAATTAAAAGGTTTTACAAAATAAACCACATATAACATATATGTATACATATAACATATATGTATGTTTATAAATTCTTTTAATAAAATATATCCGCCTCTTAAACAAGGTTAATATTATATTTCAAAATTAAACCCCAAAATGTAATATTAAGTAAAAGGTTTTACAAAATAAACCACATATATGTATATTTATAAATCCTTTTAATAAAATATATCCACCTCTTAAACAAATACCTTTTTAAGACCTCCTCCACCCATTTAATTACCAAAGCGATACTCTTCTAGTGAAACTAGTGAAATAAAAAATAAGGTTTTATTACCTCGGGCTCCATGCATAAAAAAATCCACTTTCATAATACCTTGATTTTTGTGCATGCATATAATTTAAGTTCTATGCATATACCTTAATTAAAACAACTTTCCACGAGTATCGTACTACCCTCAAGGCATAGGTGCTCTTATGAACAATTGTTGCGCACCCTGTTAGTTGTGAAGGGAAATGATCCCCAAACATTTCAAAGAGCTCAACTCTTCGATCGACTATTGCCCTCGCTTTTGCCATCAAGCCTTAAATAGTTCTCACCGTCAGATCACTCATCAAAAGGGATCAAAATCCTTTCGACAATGTGGATACATAACTAGAATTCACTGCCAACTAGTATCACCTTTGTAACTAATATGTTCTACATCCTCCGTCCTCTACAACTGATCAACAAAGGTTATCGAGACAAATTATCACACCCTTTGAACCGGTTTGCCCATAATAGGTTAGAAACTATCGCCCATGTGCAACAAATCTGTCCTTTACCTTACGGTCTACTCGGCTTTGATCCAATGACCTTCTCTTTCCTCTACACGTGATCGACAATCCTCTTTATGAGTCTTTCTCCTTGGCTTTCAAATCCTTCAACTCTGTGGTTTGATACCACTTGTTAGGAAGTGGGAGAAAAACAAAGAAAAAAATAGCATAAAATTGAGAACAACAAACCAAACACAACTGACACAGTGATTTATGTGGAAACCCAATACGAGAAAAAACCACGGGGCAATGATAGTCGGTATTCTTATTATTCAAGGGAGAATTACAATTTTCAGCACAGGAATACAACTGTCCTCTCCTCATGATCCAGGTGGATATTGGTTGCCACCCACCTTTTCCAACTCGCTTAAAACAATTTTCTGGCAATTTTGGCAATTTACTATTTTTAGCAGTTTTAACTTCCGAGGCCATTTTGAAGGCCTAAATGAAGGTTTTTTCGGGATCGATCTTCTCAATGATAGTCGAAGACATGATTGAGTCCCCAAAATGAATCTCATCGACGATACCTTTCCAACATGCTTTCACGTGCCTAAAACAAAGATCGTATGCAAAAGTTACGACCCCGAGAAGTTGATGTACTGACTTACCCAAACGGGGCCCACATGACTTTTTGCGCTTCATCTCCTAGGGTTAGGTTTTTGGATGTCTAGGTTTTTGACATTCTTGTTTATTGTAAAAAGGCCTTTAGAGCCTCATTGTAATCATATTCTTGTGAATGGGCGCATCCGTCACATCTTTTCTCAGAGATAAGCTGCCACCATTCCAACAAGCTGCTTGTTTTCCGCTGCATTTTACAGTTTCATCTTATTTCATTATTGAATAGAAAACCAATTTTACTGTATCTCTGTTATTCCATGTTAAGCATATTTTAATAATCTGTATTCATTTCGTTCTTCTCATAAAATCTGGATCACCTCACAGACACACTGTACTCCACAGTATTGTGTCTTTCTCACAAACTTTACACACCTTGCACTCTCGCCACTATGGGTATGCTCGTTGTTATGAGGAAAATAAATCTATGGCAAGGGGTAAACCAAAACAGATGGAAATGAATGCAGAAATCAACTCTAATCCCAAGTATGCTATATAAATGAAAATGCTATCAAGACAAGACAAAGATCCTACCTCGTCCAGACGTTCGATGAAGACCATTGTTGAACACACAACTCAAAGCTCTATACCTGCAACTTGTCCTCAACAATCAAGATACACAAGCATATGGTGATAATATGTAATGTTAGCACAAATAATAACATAATCCATTAACATTCATAACAAATACGCCCGTGGAATAACAATTCAAATATTTGCAAGATATCAATAGACGAGAAAATAGTATTTCTATTAAAAATGATCCACAAAAGTGTATAAGTGACAAACTTCCATTTCGGCACGTCTCAAAATCAAGAAACTAAGAAACTAAGTCCCTTCCAACTGGGCCTCCACCACTTCAATCCTCCACCAAAGGAAAGCTCATATAAGAGAGACACTGAGATTCTTCATCAACAAGGGAAGAGCTTGGGGGATGAACAATGTGTTTAGACTTTAAAGGACAAAAGGATGCAGACTCAATATGGAGTGAATAATTTCTCCAGAGTAACTTTGCTCTCAAAAGTTGAATTCTCCTCCTTCCATGGCTTTGATATGGCCAAATTTATAGCCTTCAAATGAAACTGAAGTGTCGAGTCATAACGTTTCCAGTATATGGAAGGTCAAGGATCATGGATCTCATAACGTGACATGGAAAACCAACACAATTTTTAATTTTGAGCACAAAACCCGATGTACGCAGGTTGTAATGGTACAACCTACATATACTCATGTTGTATAATTGTTAGGGCATGTATATGTGGAAAATCATGATTTTTATCTCTGGGAACTGCAAAAGGGACTTCAAGTCTGCATAGGAAAATGGAAAAGGCCTTCTGAGCAAGTTGCATGGGGTGAGACAAATCTTGTTATAATAGATGCCCCCTAATGTGTGAGGTCAGAGGAGTATCTACAATGGATGGAATACATTATAATTCCCAAAAGTGGAGTGATAGAGACTCATCTGGAAGAACTAGTTTCTCATGATAATATTGCAATTCATAATGACTTTGTACACATGGCTGCCAATTTGAATTATACTGCAGATCCATGTGGAAAATATACCAAACAGTTGCTCATGGCCATGAATAGGCACTAAAAAGTAGATACATGCCATAGGTTGTCATAGTCACGAACACGGCCCAGTGAAAACTAGTATCAAAATCAATTTGAAGATATTTGTATACAATGGAGTACAATCTTATCTCCCATGATCACTGAAGTCATATAGGTACTATTCCAATGAATGATAGCAATAACACAGGAAATATGCTATTATAATTGATATCTTCAAGTCTTCTACATGATCCTCAAAAGGTGCAAGTATACATCATGTGAATAGAGGAGTTGAGGTCAAACACAATGAGACTTCGCTTGATTACTGGTCATTAATGAATACCGTTAACAAACATGAGACAACCTATTGATAATGAAAGTAGGTATCAAGGCACCGAGTACATTCTTACAAGTGTGAATAAAGGTGTTGAGGTTGAACACTTGAAGAATCCATCGATCATGAGACATTTATGTATTCCCAACTATCGATGGCGGGAGACCCTGCCACTAATGACTGCAAGCCTCTAGGTACTCATAGGACTCTAGGCCTTGTTTCCAGAATAGTTGAGCTGAAGTCGATGGAAGGAGACCCATTGAAAGGAGGGAATTAATGTATTTATCATCAGTAAACACGAGGTACAAAGAAATAGCTTGTTGATTTGGAGGAACCCAGACAAAGAGTATTTTCATGAACTAATGACCCTATGCATCTTTTGCATGTAGAAGATGGAATTAGTGCACGAAAAATACCCCCTGACTAGCAACCAATAAGGAAAACTGCCAACAAAGGTGAGGAAACCACCAATAAGGCTAATGGCATCCAAGAAATTGCATGAATCCTAATGTGTGAATATATTTCTTGTGGTCGAAAAAAAGGGAAACCCCCCAATCAACGACCAATGAGGAGATGTTGACTGTTGGGATCAAGTTTACCTACCCATAATGAAAGTAAGACCATGGTGCACAATAGGACTACAACCTCATGTGATTCTAAGACACACTGAGGGTATAGTCGACATGAAAAGTAAAGAGTTCTGAGAAATGGCTGACACAGGATTATAGACATCCTTTGAACACGAGCATGAGACATATGGAGGCTTCGACAACATAGACTTGATAATGAAACTTTGGGATGTAGGAGGCACCAATCAAACTCTCCATAAGGACTGGAAGAGTAACCAATCAAAGGAGTAAACTCTAAGTAACGAGCTCAACTTTCTAAGGTCATGCTAAATCCAAACTTTGGATGACAAGTGGACTCAAAATATTGTTCTCTATTCAAAGGTGACATGATTGTTGCCAATATAAGATAATATTCTTTTCCCACCCGTCTTTTTTTGTTTTTTCATAGAAAAATGAATGCTATGATACAAGAGAGGAAATGAGTGTCACGAATAAGCAACTAGTTCCAAACAGTGGAACATACATATTCTCAATGCAAGGAAGTGCATGCAGGGTATGGACACTTGGGGGAATGTTTCCTTTTAGGGTATAGGGTGTCAAGCCGCAAAGGATATAAACAAGGCTCTGCTTGGCTAGTGATGAAAATTGCTAAGGTAATAGGATTATAGAGACATAGTGGGAACCAACAATAGGCTCAATACTGCAAGCAGGATAATGGAATGCAATTACACGTTAACTCCAAAGAATGTCATTTTTCATAAGTTTAGTCCCCTAGGCCCAAAAAAGTATAAAATAATGCTTAGGAAAACTCTTCTACCCACTAGTGACTACAGTATTCATTTTCTGAAATTAGTCTACTTGGTCCGAAAAAGGGTTAAACTTACACCAAATAGGTGTCCTTTCAAATACATTTAGCGAGTGTGAAAGAGACAAGTTCACTCAACAATATTTTCGCTTTTTGTAGAGTCGAAAAATATCTTAACTAAGACTTGGTGGAAGTCCCATAGGTATGGGTTAGAATTCTTATGAGTAAGAAAATGAGGTTCAAACACAAAGTCATATTGAAACTATACGAGACTCTTGGTCCTAATAAAAAATATTTGCATGGGCACTAGATGGCACAAAGGTTCTAACTAGGGCACCCATGTTTGGTAAGCTTCTACCATTCACTAACGACACTTATAGTAGTAGAAAGAATGTTTTGTGTTGTTAATAAATGGGTTTGTACCTAAGGCATATGAATCCCAGTCATAGGATAATGTGAAAATGCAAAATGGACGAACAACCTATCCTATATGTTGGTCAAAGAAAATACCCACCAAAGTTACGAACGATCGACATAACATTGGAAACCGCAAGAATCCCTGGATAAAACCACCAAAACCAACTCCATCCACTACACTATTAGTCCATTAGGTAGAAAAATTAGTAAAAACTATACAAAGTGGGTAAATGTTTTCTATAAATAGTAAAAAATAACCAAATTTACTATACCATTTGAGTTTTTTACCCACATCGTGCATTTTGGACCAATTTGTCCACGATCTTCAAGTGCCGATTGCGGGAGCTACGAGCGACGTAATTGACAATGGTCTGGACCAAGTAAGTAGTCTTTCCATCTTCTTCATTTCTAGTGGATTAGAATTTTACATTAGGTCTCATTTTTTGAGTTTTTTAACGCAAAAATTAGGAATTAGGTTGTACGCGGGTTGTAGTTCATTAGGTCGCATATACGCAACACTATACACGAGTGTTAGCAAAAAATACTGTTTATATAAAACCCTATACATGATTGTGTACATTGCATCTCACACACAAGTCCACATCTTGTTTTTTTAAGGAAATTTGACTCAAAAAATAGATTTTTCTTATAGGATGGTACTTGAATGGAGGGAAAGAGAGCATGAGGAAGTTGTTGCTGCAGTGGGAAGAGATCTAGGGGCCCAACTAGCATTAAAAATATGTGGGGTTTACAAGTTTTGGGCTCTCAAAGGGATGAGGGCTCAAGTGAGGCTGCTACAAATGCTAGTGAACTTTTGGGATCCAGATACAGAGGCTTTCAACCTCGATGGGAAACTGATCCGAAAATGATCTTTTAAAGACTTGGTTGAGTTTTAAGGATGTGTTAAATTACCATTCGAAAACTTAAATGAGGAAGGAGATATTGATGAAAGAATGTTTCAGCCATCATAAAGAATACAAAACAAAAAATAAACATTAAGAACAACAAACCATAACACCAATATTGTTAACGGAGTTTAGCAAGATTGCCTACGTCTTCAGGCCTTTGTCTCAGCGGGGGAGGATTTTTTATTAATCTTAAATGTTGCAAAATTGCATCAGAAGTTTCCCAAATGGATTACAAACTGTTCTGGTTGTGTTCTTCTCAACCTCAAGAATACAGCACAACTGATGGCACCGAAAAAGATTCACCGTAACTCCCGAAAATGGCCTCCAAAGTTCGCTTCCTTAATGGCTTCCCTACATAAAAATGGCGTAAGCTTTCAAATTATTCAACATTATGTTGTTTCTGAACCTCCCCATGCTGTCAAAGATCTCTGGTTTATGTAGGATCTGATTTGGGATTCTCCTCCCAACTTCCTCCCAAGATCTGGCCTCAAATCGGGCTCCAGATCCCACAATAATGGGAAAAATCCACCAAAATCAGCATAATAAAACCCCAAAAATCCATTAATATAGTTTAAAAATCCATATTTGGGAAAAATGCACCCGAGCCCCCTTTCCTCGGGCCACTGGTCTTATGGACTGTCTATGTGGCAAGGAGTTAGGTGCCTATGCCCTAGTCCTAGACCCTTGGTCCCGTGTGCGTGGTCATATGTCCTCGGGCTGGTGTACACCTGCGTCGTCAAACTACTCCCAGTCTAGCACCTGGTCGATCAGGCTAGCCCTTCGTCGACTGGGGATAATCCCCAAAACCCCGCAACATAAAATTCAAATAAATTAACTACCACATGTATAAACAAGAAACAAATCGGCCTTGGTGGCCACCTCGTGGTAGTTAGGACGTTGCCTATGAAGGAGGTCTCAAGCTCGAATCTTGCAGAGGTAGTAACAAAATTTTTGACCAGCCAACCTTGGCCAAGTTTGGGGTGCCACATGGAACCTTGTGATTGGGCCACATGTCACCCTGTGATTGGACCATAAAATCTAGTCATCGACCCAATCACCTGTATAGTAAGTGCACAGTCAACTGCCCAGTGAACTGCATAGTCAACCCATACGCCACATGTTGACCTGTCATCCTTTCATGTCACCGCCATACCTGCCATGTGTCATGTTGTTTTTGGTGCCACGTCACGTCCATACAGACACGTGATATACCTAGAGTCTTCCACCTATTTCCACGCCAACGTCCATACAACCACGTGTCACTTTTGTACAATGTCACGTGTCAAAAGTTTACAGGTCCAACTCAGCCTTGAAAACACAAAAAATGAGTGACATACGTCACCTCCAGGTGTTGCCACATGTCCCTGTTGACATCATGCTGATGTCACCTGACACTTCATGCTGACGTATTTCTGACGTCAACAGTACGGTCTCTTGACTGTTGACTGTTGACTTTTTGAATTTTTGTCTGTTTGGGAAATCAATGAGAATGCAATAACTTTCACATAGGGTGTCCATTTAAAAAAATAAATATATGGCCAGAATTGACACGACGATCTCGACACAATGGTGCTAGTTTCGTTTGATTCCAAGAACTTTGAAATTTAGGCCTTATTGGATCCATTTGGATCACGCCTCCCCACTAAGACCTTTTGTTCCTCCAAAAAGATATTAACCAGTCATCAAGTGCGGGATAGGCCACCCCACTTTTCCTTTGTCTTTAAACTTTGTCCTATGCACCTATTGCATCATAATCAATTTCATAATAACCATGAAAACTGAAATCATATTGTTAGCCACTTGAACTCGTTCACATCTTCTTGAATCCACTACCATCCATGTAGAAAACATTTSCAGTGATAACATCAGAAATATGACTGAAKCTAAACCAATATGTTTGATTTGMTTGCACRCCATTAACTTATCTTGAAGCAAAGTATGATTGAATTTCCATTCTACAACCATCTCATGTTCATGCTTAAGATCAACTGCTTTACTTGGCACAATTATAGGTGTATTGCTTGCATAAGCTTCCTTCTTTAATTGTTCCATTGTGACAAGAGATTGATTTTMTTTGATATGATGAGCATGCACAACGTATTCATTKCCTTCTTTAGTTAAGTGATATTGATTATGTTCCCTGTAGAAGATTGCTTTGTGATCATATAAATGAGGGMTACCTAAGACCATTCCACATGTTTCTAGCGGCACCACATCACATGTTACTTCAACCACATACTTAGATGTAATTGCAAACTTTATGATACATTGTTTTGTTRTGGGMAATTTATGATCTTTGCTTATCCAATTAAGTGAATAGGGTTTGTGATGCATCTTAGTGTTTAATCCCAATTTCTTAACCACTTCTTTTGAAATTAAGMTAGATTGAGATCCACTATATATCAATGTGTCGATCTTAGTATGTTTCATTATGACCCTTATATGAAACAATTTACTTCTTGAATAAAAACCATCACCAATTTTACCTTTCAAACCAATTGTTGTGATTTTAGTCTCATCACCTAAATCATACCCAAGTCTATTGTTCATGTTGTTGTTGCAACTGTTGGCCTCCCTTTGAACCACTTCGGTCTCTTCTCTCGATGAAATTTCCAGCAATGGTCATCATCATGCCCTTCTTTCTTGCAATACTTGCAAGAGATCTTCTCTTCCTTCACTTAAGTTGAATTTTCCCTCTTCACATTCCCCTTTCTCTTGTCTTCATTCCTTGAAGACGATTCCCCTGATACATCAACTTTTGTTTTCCCTGCTTCAATATACGTTGCTTGAACATAAACCTCATCAAGATTAGTAGGCCCTGTTATCACTCCAGGAAACTCTCCTAGGCTGTAAGTCAGAGATGCCTGGTAACTCAATCTTTTTAGGAACTATTTTCTCAATAATGTGTTGGGGTTTTGGATCAAGATGAATACCTGAAACTATGAGTTATATTCTCAAGACAATCTCAAATATAATCATGCAACACAAGGCCTTCGAGAGCTATTGTCAGATAGGTTTGAATAATAGGTGGATGAGAAAACTAATCAATCAACCAGAACATATATAAAACCATATATATATGATGGGTCAACAAACTAGCCAAGGATGCTTGTGATTCTTTCTTAATAACCAAAAGTAAGATGACAGTTACTAGGGTCATTAAACAGAGACAAAAGAATTAATTCCACTCATAAGCATAGAGATAGATGAAAGAAAGTTTGACAGTAACAAAGAAAGAAGCTTGCTGGCTGATATATTAAAGAAATTGTCTTGTTACAAAACAGTAGCATCTAGAACTCAAAATCGAACCCCCTATTCATCAAATGTTCCTGGCTTTATAGCCTTTACAAACAGTTTCCAGATCCTAGAAAACTAGATCTGATATACTAAAAATAGAACCAAATCGAACTAGTATAATGTCAAAGATCAATTCCTGATTTGATGCAATTAATTATGTTTCATCAATATAATCCACCCTCAAAGCATTTGAGACAATAACTCTCGGACCTGTGCAGAAAAAAGATCTCTCTTCTCTGTTTTGCACTTAATTTTCTTGGTGGCTGACTGATTTATCCTATTCTATTTCCCTAACATGTGAAGCTACTCAGGCTTCACTTCACATGTTACTCATTATATGGTTAATGCGTGCAACCTCAGTCTTTCACTCCGTTGAAGCAGTTTCCCATGTTCCGGGATCAGCAGTAGATCCAACAAATATCACTTTGTCAACAGAAGAGACAAGTGCTTCTCCAGTTTCAGCAAAACCTGTTATCACATGAACCATATCAGAAGGTGCTCCTGCTGCCAAAAGTTCTGCTTGAATGATCTGAAAATAGAAGCAACCAAACCAACTTGTATGTTCTGACAGATTGCAGTTCTGCACTGATAGCAAACCTTAGGTAAATGTCTTGGTCACAGTTAGGATTTAACATCAGTCACATCAACATTGGTTTCACATAATAAAATTCTCGGATTTGTATAACAAAAGCACAGAATAACAGAATAAGAACATTCATCTAATAGCGATAACTGTTGGTATAGTTAGACTCATAACCTCCAGCAGAATGATCAGCAAAACCAGTATTTTCTCATGGGGAAGCATACATGGTGTTATTACCTGAATATGAATTATAGCCTGGATCAATGGAATTATATACATCTGGTGGTCCTGAAGCCTGGCCATAAAGTTCTGGATCAACAATGCGTTCCTTATTGGGATTGTAATCGAGGTCACGAACATGTGAATGTCCTATTGAGTTTATCTTATTCATTGAGCGCAGATCCCAACTCTGAACAGAGGATTCGCAAGCATTTGAAAGAAAAATTTCTGTTGAAGTCTGCATGAAAAGTCCATACCGGGGGTCCAAAGCAGCCTTTGCCAAATCCGTGGGGAATTCCTTAAAGAGGCCTCCATAATCCAACCCTGCCCCTGGAAGGCCACACTCATTAACAAATGAAACGTTAACACAGGACTTCAATTTTTACCCAAAGGAATTTAATTGTGTAACTCCATCCTCCACTATATGGTCATGACGCACTGCTATCTCAATTGATACTGGTCCAGGTCCAAGAACCTCTCCTATCATTTTTCGAGCCAATTTATTTGCTTTAACAAACTCACGGAACATCTGTACCCTTTCTTCAAAAGGAAACACATGTGGAATAGTTGTGACCAGAGAACTCATCGTTGAAGCTACTGATGAATCTCCCAACTTCAAACAAGTTGACACAGTTTCATATACTCTAACTGCTGCAGCAATTGGAGGGCGATATTTGAGGGTAGGATCAAGCCATAGAGAAAGGGGACATAAACTATGTCTACAATCTCTTTCATATAAAAAGTACAAACATCTAACAGTTGCATCAATCAAAGGATTGTTATGAAGCCCATAATTTATCAAAAATCCATTGTAGACCATTGTATTAAGCATTGCCGTTATTGTTCTTTGCTGTCCCAATGTGAAAGGAACATGTTTTTCTGAGGTGACATTAATTTCACATCTGTCCATAGCCAAGCCCAACTACCAGAATCTATGTCAGTTCATAGTGACTTCACAATTGCATAGAAGCGAGCTGTAACAAGATTTGAGGCGGGAATTGCTCAATTCTTAATCACAGAAGCAAAACTTGAGTCACGTAATGCTTGAAACGCACAACTGTATGATGAACTTGCCCTTCAAACTAGAATTTCAAGCGTCTGTTGCTTCTGAGATGAAACTGGAGCTTCAGTTGCGCGCATGTATGAGAGAATTTCAGATATTTTCTCTGTTAATCAATACAAGGAATCGGTGCATGAAATAATGAACGTTTACCCACATTCCCAATTAAATGTGACATCATAGAGTTCATGATTATAGCCATAAGATCCACACACAATATTTAAATTGGTTATGACATAATCGCCCATAAAATTCTAAGCCATACTCAACTCAATGATGACTGACAGCCTGAGCATCTAGAGGATATTTCGGCAGCAATTTCTCATCCAACTGCAATGATGACCAAGAACGCTTCTTCAATAGTCGTGATTTTTGAACAGATTGCAATAATGAACAGGCTCGTTTGATGTTGGAGCATGCGAAAGCACGAGATTTGAATTTTGAACATGAGAACCTTTTCGGTGGTTAAGAGCTTTATGACATATGCCTCTTATCCACTGAAACAGTCGTCTTTCGGTGGTTAACTAGTCGTTTTGCAGACCAGCTTAACCACCGAAAGCTGAGATTTCGAATTTTGAAGGTCGAGACTTAAAAGAATGATTTTTCCAATTTTACATCTCAGAAATAGAGCATCTAATCTACTCTAAAAAATTTAGAAACAAATTTGTCGACCCATTCTATCACTTTAGATTTGAAAATCTACCAGTGCTATTTGGGAGATAACATCTGGCTCCAGCTGGGATGGAGACCTCCTTGCGAGGTTTCCAAGAACCTAGTAGTTCTAGTAGCCTTTAACATTGGGCATGGAGTCATCTGGTTGCCTTTGGCATTGGGCATGGAGTCATCTATCCTATGCAACTATTCCCCTGTAACTTGCATGCAGCCCAAGCTTATTCATGAAATCAACAACTGAAAAAGATCAAACTTCTCGCATGGCGAACTTATTCTTCTACCTACCCCTACACTAACCATCTCTACCATTTGTTAAGTGAATGCTGATTTCGATAGTAGCCATCCAAGCAATTTGAACACTAAAGAAATCTTGTCTTTATTACTGATCAGCAAATGATGTTGAACATGCAACCACAGTGACAAGGAGCTTTTCAGGAAACCATACTTACCTGAAAACAAGGGCGAGTTGAAGAAATCTGAAACTTTTGAGCCCTCTAAAAAGTGTAACTCCATGAAGGCTGCCACTGGATCCTTGAAAAGAAGGTAAGAAACATGCTGCTCCTCGGGAAACAACTGCACATCTATGGCAGCCTCTTGCTCAACCATGACTGTTCCTCTGCAAGAAGACTGATCATCTTCTTGTCTTCTTGAGATCAACTCGTGATCATCAAAAACTACAATTTCCTTATTAGAATAATGCTCACAAGAGGATAACAAAATAGGATTTCCATCACATAGATTAGGATCAGCTGAGAACATATAATTTATTACGCAATCATCAGTCATCATAGGCTCTTCTTGATTTGCAAACTGATCATAATCTTCACATGCATACCTGTCTCTGGAATACTCAGCGAACACTGAAAAATCTAACCCTGAAACTGAATAGAACTTACATGTTGGTTGCTGCTCCAAATCTGCTCCAACCTCATTTCTCTCATGCTCAACCATGGTTGTTCCTTTGCTGGAAAACTGATCACCTTCTTGTTCCCTGTCTCTAGAACATTCTGCCAATGTTGACGAATTCAGATCTGAATCTGAAATAAGCTCGTATGCTTTCTATTGTTCTAAATCTACTTCACACTCATTACCTCCCTGCTCAAAATGTGAACCATACTGACATTGTTTTTTCTCATGTGCAAGCAGATTGTCAAAGTCAACCTACTGTCGGATCCCCCTGGAAGCACAGATATTCTCCTCCACCTCTTGAGCATCTTCAAACAAGTTCCCTAATGATAAAGACTTCCTTTCTAGCAAGAGAAGGACAAGTTCATTATACTGAGCCATAAGATAGTATACCATGGTAGCAATCTCAGTAGGCCGAATCTCCAATGGGATGTCATAATAAACATGGTGAAACCTTCTATTGAAAACATGCAAGGCTTCATCTTGCTCTCGTTTCAAGGCATTGAAATCAATGAGGTATGACTTTAAATATTTGTAATTGCCCCAATACTTCAGGAAAGCATTAGAGAACTCGGTCCAAGAGCCAATTGAATTAGTTCTCAGACTTTTAAACCATGCAACAACATCTTTGATCAAATATTTCAAAAACATTCTCATGATCACATCTTCGTGCACAATTGAAAAACGATCAACAAAATCCAAAAAGGATTCTGTGTGTCTCTCAGCTGAAGCTTGATTCTCTCTGGAAAACAAAGGGAGATATTCATAACAGTCATCGGGATAAGGATGAAGAAGAAGGGGCAGCTTTAAAGGTTTGAACATCTTCATCCGGATCTTAACTTGAAAAGCTGTGGGCTGATCATGAGAGTGAACGAGTTCATGACAAGGTTCAGAAATTATGACAAGAGGGGCTGAGATCTAGACAGGATCTGAAATAATTTCTATCTTTTTAAGGTCACATGGCTGATCAGATTCTAAAGGAAAAGAAATACAGTGGTACTCTTTGTGAATGAGATGAGGTAAAGCCATCGAATCTACATCTACAATGCATGGCTGCAGGATTTCCTCTTCTAAAGACGAATATGTACAAGAAGGATGATGATTTTCTGAATATACAAAACAGAAAATAATTCTCTTTACACGCGAAGGGAAAAGAATGAAAGAGGTAATGAAGAACAACAACAGTTCATGAAGTAAACCAATGAACTGATACCTAGATTTTGATCTGATCCTCTTCATCGTTTATCAACAGGATCCTCCCCAGTGGAGTCTTTGAATGTAGATTCGCCAGCTAGATGTTTACAACCAATATAATGCTCAGCCTTTGTCTATCATCAAAAGATGAAACCGTGTTGTCTCCCAGGGAATCTTGCTTCATCCTTCGTTCCCCGGCAACGGCGCCAATTTGTTATCACTCCAGGAAACTCTCCTAGGTTGTAAGTTAGAGATGCCTGGTAACTCAATCTTTTTAAGAACTATTTTCTCAATAATGTGTTGGGGTTTTGGATCAAGATGAATACCTGAAACCATGAGTTATATTCTCAAGACAGTCTCAAATATAATCATGCAACACAAGGCCTTCGAGAGCTATTGTCAGATAGGTTTGAATAACAGGTGGATGAGAAAACTAATCAATCAACCAGAACATATATAAAACCATATATATATGATGGGTCAACAAACTAGCCAAGGATGCTTGTGATTCTTGCTTCATAACCAAAAGTAAGATGACAGTTACCAGGGTCATTAAACAGAGACAAAAGAATTAATTCCACTCATAAGCATAGAGATAGATGAAAGAAAGTTTGACAGTAACAAAGAAAGAAGCTTGCTGGCTGATATATTAAAGAAATTGTCTTGTTACAAAACAGTAGCATATAGAACTCAAAATCGAACCCCCTATTCATCAAATGTTCCTGGCTTTATAGCCTTTACAAACAGTTTCCAGATCCTAGAAAACTGGATCTGATATACTAAAAATAGAACCAAATCGAACTAGTATAATGTCAAAGATCAAGTCTCGATCTGATGCAATTAATTATGTTTCATCATTATAATCCACCCTCAAAGCATTTGGGACAATAACTCTCGGACCTGTGCAGAAAAAAGATCTCTCTGCTCTGTTCTGCACTTAATTTTCTTGGTGGCTGACTGATTTATCCTATTCTATTTCCCTAACATGTGAAGCTACTCAGGCTTCACTTCACATGTTACTCATTATATGGTTAATGCGTGAAACCTCAGTATTGCACTCCATTGAAGCAGTTTCCCATGTTCCGGGATCAACAATATATCCAACAAATATCACTTTGTCAACAGAAGAGACAAGTGCTTCTCCAGTTTCAGCAAAACCTGTTATCACATGAACCAGATCAGAAGGTGCTCCTGCTGCCAAAAGTCCTGCTTGAATGATCTGAAAATAGAAGCAACCAAACCAGCTTGTATGTTCTGACAGATTGTAGTTCTGCACTGATAGAAAACCTCAGGTAAATGTCTCGGTCACAGTTAGGATTTAACATCAGTCACATCAATGTTGGTTTCACATAATAAAATTCTCGGATTTGTATAACAGAAGCATAGAATAATAGAATAAGAACATTCATCTAATAGCGATAACTGTTGTTATAGTTAGACTCATAACCTCCAGCAGAATGATCAACAAAACCAATATTTTCTCGTGGGGAAGCATACATGGTGTTATCACCTGAATATGAATTATAGCTTGGATCAATGGAATTATACACATCTGGTGGTCCTGAAGCCTGGCCATAAAGTTCTGGATCAACAATGCGTTGCTTATTGGGATTGTAATCAAGGTCACGAACATGTGAATGTCCTATTGAGTTTATCTTATTCATTGACCGCAAATCCCAACTCTGAATAGAGGATTCACAAGCATTTGAAAGAACAATTTCTGTTGAAGTCTGCATGAAAAGTCCATACCGGGGGTCAAAAGCAGCCTTTGCCAAATCCATGGGGAATTCCTTAAAGAGGCCTCCATAATCCAACCCTGCCTCTGGAAGGCCACACTCATTAACAAATGAAACGTTAACACAGGACTTCAATTTTTACCCAAAGAAATTTAATTGTGTAACTCCATCCTCCATTATATGGTCACGACGCACTGCTATCTCAATTGATACTGGTCTAGGTCCAACAACCTCTCCTGTCATTTTTCGAGCCAATTTATCTTCTTTAACAAACTCACAGAACATCTGTACCCTTTCTTCAAAAGGAAACACATGTGGAATAGTTGTGACCAGAGAACTCATCGTTGAAGCTACTGATGAATCTCCCAACTTCAAACAAGTTGACACACTTTCATGTACTCTAACTGCTGCAGCAATTGGAGGGCGATATTTGAGGGCAGGAGCAAGCCATAGAGAAAGGGGACAAAAAATACGTCTACAATCTCTTTCATATAAAAAGTACAAACATCTAACAATTGCATCAATCAAAGGATTGTTATGAAGCCCAGAATTTATCAAAAACCCATTGTAGACCATTGTATTAAGCATTGCCGCTATTGTTCTTTGTTGTCCCAGTGTGAAAGGAACCTATTTTTCTGAGGTGACATTAATTTCACATCTGTCCATAGCCAAGCCCAACTACCAGAATCTATGTCAGTCCATAGTGACTTCACAATTGCATAGAAGCGAGCTATAACAAGATTTGAGGCAGGAATTGCTCAATTCTTAATCACAGAAGCAAAACTTGAGTCACTTAATGCTTGAAACGCACAACTGTATGATGAACTTGCCCTTCAAACTAGAATTTCAACCGTCTATTGCTTCTGAGATGAAACTGGAGCTTTAGTTGCGCGCCTGTATGAGAGAATTTCGGATATTTGCTTTGTTAATCAATACAAGGACTCGGTGCATGAAATAATGAATGTTTACCCACATTCCTAATTAAATGTGACATCACAACGTTCATGATTATAGCCATAAGATCCGCACACAATCTTTAAATTGGTTATGACATAATCGCCCATAAAATTCTAAGCCATACTCAACTCAATGATGACTGACA
This sequence comes from Picea engelmannii, assembly GCA_009831015.1. NCBI lineage: Eukaryota > Viridiplantae > Streptophyta > Pinopsida > Pinales > Pinaceae > Picea > Picea engelmannii. The sequence continues at coordinate 891,997 of ML787253.1, forward strand.
GCCCGAGCATCTAGAGGATATTTCGGCAGCAATTTCTCATCCAACTGCAATGATGACCAAGAACGCTTCTCCAATAGTCGTGATTTTTGAACAGATTGCAATAATGAACAGGCTCGTTTGATGTTGGAGCATGCGAAAGCATGAGATTTGAATTTTGAACATGAGAACCTTTTCGGTGGTTAAGAGCTTTATGACATATGCCTCTTATCCACCGAAACAGTTGGCTTTCAGTGGTTAACTAGTCGTTTTGCAGACCAACTTAACCACCGAAAGCTGATATTTCGAATTTTGAAGGTCGAGACTTAAAAGAATGATTTTTCCAATTTTACATCTCAGAAATAGAGCATCTAATCTACTCTAAAAAATTTAGAAACAAATTTGTCGACCCATTCTATCACTTTAGATTTGAAAATCTGCCAGTGCTATTTGGGAGATAATAGGCCCAAACATAAATACAGTGTTACAAATATGTTAAGGTAAACCTCCTATATACTTCATAAGAGTTTCTTGCGTATGTAATGGTTTTAACATTAATGCCATATTACAAAATTCATTTGTGTATTCTTGCACTGTTTGTCCATTTCTTAGTTTAAGACTTTTCCATTTAATTAAAGCCTCTTCCTTATAACCCAAAGGACAAAAATTATTTATAAGTGAAAAAAAAAAATCTTTCCATGATGGAAATACATTACCAACTTGCTGAGTACCATGTTGCAACTTACTCTGCCACCAAATGAGTGTTGTGCCTGCAAGACAAAGTGATGCCAATTTGATTTGGGTTGCTTCATCTTTGATTTGTTGCACACTACAATAAACTTCCATCTGTCTGACCCATTTATCAAGCCTCTCAGCATTGACTTCCCCATCATACCTAGGAAATTCAAATTTTACATCAAGCTTAAGTAATGGCATGTCATGCTTATGTTTATGAGAATGTTTTCTTGTGGTAGAAGTTGAACTTGTACTTGAAGAAGAAGAAGATGGAGACGAAGGAGGTGAAGGAGGAGTTTTAGGAGGGTCCTCTCCTTCTTTACTTTTGTCTTGTTTTGAACATTCCCCTTGAAAAGGCCTCTTCCATTCCAAGTAATCATCATATAAGACCTTTAACATCTATGACATGGTGAATAAAGTCTTTTGAAACTCTATCTCGTTCCGAGACATTCCTTCTTCAGATGTTATATTCTCACTTTGAGATTCCCTCTTTCTCGATCCAATCTCAGGATCTCCTTCTACAAGCTCGCCTTCACTACAACTTAGTTTTTCCCTGGTAATCATGCAAACTCAAACAACCAATTGTCAACCTGCTCTGATACCACTTGATCCGAAAATGATCTTTTAAAGACTTGGTTGAGTTTTAAGGATGTGTTAAATTTCCATTCAAAAAATTAAATGAGGAAGGAGATATTAATGAAAGGATGTTGCAGCCATCATAAATAATACATAACATAAAGTAAACATTAATAACAACAAACCATAATTCCAAGATTGTTAATGGAGTTCAACAATATTGCCTATGTCTCGGGGCCTTTGTCTTAGTGGGGGAGGATTTCTTATCAATCTTCAATGCTGCAAAATTACATGAGAAGTTTCTCAAATGGATTACAAACTAGTTTAGATGTATTTTGCTTGAACTCAAGAATCCAACACAAATGACGGCACTGAAAAAGGTTGAGCGTAGCTCCAGGAAATGGCCTCCAAAGTTCACTTCCTCAATGGCTTCCCTGCATAAAAATGGATTAAGCTTTCAAATTCTTCAAAATTCTGTTGTTTATGAACCTCCCCATGCTATCAAAAACCTATGGTTTATGTAGGATCTGAGTTGGGGTTCTCCTCCCAACTTCCTCCCAAGATATGGCCTCAAATTTGGCTCCAAATCCCCCAATAATGGGAAAAATCCACTAAAATAAACATAATAAAACCCAATAATATAGTTTAAAAACCCATATTTGGGAAAAATTCACCTGAGCCCCCTTTCTTCGGGCCACTGGTCATATGGAGTGTTTATGTGGCCAGGAGCTAGGCACTTATGCCCTAGTCCTCAACCCTTGGTCCTGTCTGCATGGCCATATGTCCTCGGGCTGGTGTATACCTGCACCCCCAAACTGCTCTCGGTCTAGATCCTGGTCGGTTAGGCTATCCCCCCACCGACCGGGGCTTATCCCCAAAACCCCGCAACATCAAATTCAAATAAATTAACTGCCACATGTATAAACAAGAAACAAACCGGCCTTGGTGGCTAGTGTGTGGTAGTTAGGACATTTCCTATGCAGGAGGTCTCGAGCTTGAATCTTGCGGAGGTAGTAACAAAATTTTTGACTAGCCAACCTTGGAAAAATTCGATGTGCAATGTGGCACCCTGTGATTGGGCCATGTGTCACCCTATGATTGGACTATACAATCTAGTCATTGACCCAGTCACCTTTACAGTCAATGCACAATCAACTGCACAGTCATCCCATACACCATGTGTCTCCCTAGGTTATTTAAAGGAAAAATGTGTAAGCTCTTATTATATGATGCATTCTTCTTCTTATTAATGCTGCACTAACGTAAATAATTTATTGAACCACACTTCTGCATAGCCATAAACATGAGAGCTAGTCATTGATATACCAGAAGCAAGGGAAGAGGTATAACCAGTATATCTAGCAGCTGACCTGCCCCTTGGCTTTTATTATTACCAAGGAACCCACCTCGTTACTCGACTCAATGACTAAGAATTTATTAAATTGTGAATATGGGAAACACTGAATATATTCTTTCCATATTCATAATTTAATAAACGCAATTAGGGTCATATACGAGCTTACTGCTAAGTTGCACTTTTATGGAAGCTTTCACTATTTATGTATGGAATAGTGGTGGCCCTAACACTCTTATTTTCAAATCCCTTTGTTTGATAAAACAAATATCCCTACACCTCGCCTCTTCATTAGTAGTACCTTAAGGATTTCCTTTTTAAGTTGCTCTTTTTTGGGAAGGGCTAATAAGAAAATGAATGATTGTCTTTCTTCCTATACTTGGTCTGGTCCCTTCAGAAGGATTCATGAAATGTGCGACAGGGAAGGGAGTGGATATGGAAAGAAAATATTTTTATCTTCTTATACGAGACCTGGGACTAAGTATCCAAAACATTCTTATCCAGAACTAGATAGGATTGAATAATAAAAGAACAATATTTCGTCAAACTTCAATATCCTTATCTATGAGGGGAGGGAGATAGTTTTGATTCTTTCATTTCCTTGGGTTATGGGCCCTATGATGGTGGTTTCAGATGAAATAGATTTGATAAACAAATAGAAGAAATCCAAGTGTGGTTTTTAGTGTACTTAGTTTTGGAAAGGAAGTGTGTGCGAGTTGTATATTCGAATAATATGACTGGGTCCAACCAATTGCACTTTGGAGATAGATAAAGTAGTGTATGATCTCAATGAATTACTTCTAAATGGGGAATAGCAAAAAAAATGAACTAGAGTTGTCACCTACGGTCCTCACTTGGCTATTAAAAAGAGGAAGCCGAGAAGCAAGAAATCCATAAGGTCTGGATTCAAATATTGAATTCAAGGAAAATCTTAACCAACTCCATGCGGAAAAGAGACTATTAATAGGTTTGACTCAGCTTCCGAACCTATTGAAAAATAAATAGGTTCGATTTCACATCTTGTCTCCCCCAAAAATAAAATCAGGAGGTAGTCGATCTCACCCAAAAGTATAGTCTTGGTTTGTAAAGCCGAATCTACTAGATGAAAAATTACCCTGGTTATTTATATTTTCTTACAATAAGGGAATTCCCTCTTTGTCACACCTTCGTAATGCCAGATTATCTCCTCTCTTCGTAACAATGGGCATATCTTCCCTCTTCAATTACGGAAATAAAGAGGAAGCCAATCTCACCCAAAGGTCCAATCTCGGGATTTTCTATTAAGTGAAATTACAAAGTCGATCTAAGTCTGGCAGGTCATAATTCAAAGTGTTACTAAAAGGTCTACTAATTTGACTACCCACATTGAGTCTATAAGTTTGGTCTGGGTCTCTTATTAATAGAATCAATTAGAAAACTATCCGAGTTTGTTCCACAGATCCAGTCAGTTTCAGTATATTGCTAATAGGATCTCAACTACCCCAGTGTTGTCCAAATATCTAGATTTGGTATTTAGTTCGAGGATACGTCTACCCAATCAAAGGCCAGAAAAAAACTTTTAATGGGTTTGTCTCGCCTAAGAGGATAATTACTGAACTATTCGGGATATGGGATGGTAGGTCTTGTTCTGGTGTATTCAAAACATTTAGTGTCCTGATTAACCCGGGTATAGGCCGATAGGTCTTGTTCCATTGTATTAAAAACATTTAGTGTCCTGGTTAACCCGAGTATATGCCATCAAGTATTGGTCCAGTTTGTTTGCCTTGTAAGTGTAAGGTATAATCCCATCACAATCTGATAGGTTTGGATTCGATGTATTTAGTGAGTATAAGAAGAGGTCAGGGTGTGGTCCGATAGGTATTTTTCCTGTGGGACATGAAGTCCACTAGACTAGAGGA
>ML787254.1:45739-93878 GCA_009831015.1 Picea engelmannii
CCAAGATAGTAGATAAATTTCGTTATATTTCTCTATGAAGTGTGATTTATAAAGTAATAACTAAAGACATTGCCAATAGGCTAAAACCTTTCATGTCTAAAATTAATTCTGAAAAACAAGGGGGTACATCGAGGGAAGACAAATATTGGATGGAATAATAGTATTCCATGAATCTATTCATTCCCTAAAGACGTTCAAATCCCTAGGCATGCTAATCAAAATATATATGTCTAAAGCATATGATAGACTTAACTAGAATTTCTTTGAACAAATGTTAAAAGCCTTTGGGTTTTGTCCCGAACAGATCCTGGATAGGTAATATGGTCTCCTCTACTTTCTTCTCAATACTTGTCAATGGATCCCCATTCCTTATCTTCAATCCCTCCTACGAAATCAAGCACGAAGACCATATTTCCCCTTTTTTACACATCCAGATGGAAAACGACCTAGGTAGAAGTCCTAAACATGACATGGCATTAGGCAGGCTAAAGGGGATTGTTAAAATTTTTGTATGCTCGTTTAAGGATATACAAAGTCACATCATTGTCACCCAACCATAGGCATTCACATATGCCACCCCCAAGCACATTAACCTTTGACAAAATTATTCTGGAAAGCCACACTAGAACCAACAGATAAATCCTAGATGCTAACTGCAACAACAACTGAAGAAAAGTAGAGCACTCCTTCTCTAAGGGTAGCGCACAAGAGAGAGAGTCTCCATATCCATAGAACAAGTTCCATACACAACTGCAACAGGTACAACTACACTACTCTCTCAACCTTGTTCCATACTTAGCAAGAATATCACCAAGAGTTTCACCAAGAGTTTCACCAAGAACCACCAAGAGAATCACCAAGAGTTTCACCAAGAACCACCAAGAGAATCACTAATAATATCACTTGATAGTGCTAGAGAGAGACCAATACCAAGAGATGACTATACACCTTTATTCCCCCTTGCAGCTGCAACTGCAGCTCTCCACAAGACTCGCGCACTAACTAGGTGTACAAATGAGTTAAAACATCGTCTATTTATATTAATCTGTCCAGTGACTTTTCTAACCGGGTCGACCTGACTTTTTGGTAATTATATTTTATGTTTATCTTTTTCCTGTGGAGTCGACTTGTATTTCTAGAAAATAATATTCTAATATTATTTATTCTGCTAGGCCGAGTTGTCTTCTACAGTTTCCACACATTTTTTTAATGGTTCACTTGCTTCCAGAATATTTTGCTCTAAGCCATAAATTAAACATGGAGGTTAATACCTCCCACAGCTACCAAAACATCAACACTCCCTCTTAGCTAGGGAGGTATTAACTAAGATTCTTTTTATGTAGTGGTATCAAACACATTCATCCATCTCACATGGCATGGGAAAGAATCACATGGTCTTGCAGAACAATCTATAGGTAGCATCACCATAGCCACACAGGATATCATATGATCAAACAGATCGCGTAACAAGTATCACCATCATAGCTACACATTAGCCATCATAAGAAGTTTTGCACTTTCACTAGAGTAGTGTACTAGCCTTTGTTGGAGTAGCATACCAACCTATGTCGGGGTAACATACCAGCCTGTGTTGGAGTAGCATACAAACCTGCATTGGGGTAATATACCAGCTTGCGTTGGAGTACCATACCAACCTGCACTGGGGTAACATACTAGTCTGCGTTGGAGTACCATACCAACCTGTGTTGGGGTAACATACCATCCTGTGTTGGAGTAGCATACCAACCTACACTGGGGTAGCTCCCATTACTAAGGATCACATAACTTCCTGCTACTGGGGAACACATCAATTCTCACTACTAGAGAAAAACATTACTTCTCACTACTGGATAAATCTATCTGGACCACTCCAAGATTGTCCTTGATAGATGCATGGTCAACATATTTGCTACCTATTTGTCGGTAGAAATATAATGGAGCTTCGCTGCTTCCTTCTGTACCATTTCTCGGATATAATGGTACTTGATATTGATATGTTTGGACCTGTCATGGCACATTGGGTTCTCTAAAAACTTTATGCAACACTAGTTGTCACAAAAGATATAGGTCACCTCCAACTCGAGATCAAACAATCATGTAATCACCTTCCGAAGCCACACTACTTCACCATAAACTGAACTTGTTGCCACATACTCTTGGTAAAGTCCAAGCTCTTCAGGAAACTGTCTAATCTGGCATATAATGCCCTGGGTGCCTTCTTAGGCCCGTATAAATCCTTCTTCAATCTGTGGACATGAGACTCCTTCTTATGTACCTTATGGATGCTCTATGTATACTTATTCTGACTTCTGGAGCAAGTATCTCATCATAGTCTTCTCCCTCTTTCTAAGAGAATCCTCTGCACACAAATCATGATTTGTACATCTATATGTTGCCATCAACAACATGTTTGATCTTGTAGATCAATTTGGAAGTCACCATTGATTTCCCTTCTGGTCTCAAGGTAAAAGATCCATATTCCATTCCTTCTGACTAGCTTCCTCCTTTGTCACTGAAACTGGGGAATCTTCCCAAGAGGTATCATATCTCCTCGAAGCATCTGAAGCTTCGATCTAGCCTCCTTAACTCGTGGCACATGTCTGTCAATATTTGAAGACTTATCTCTCTCCCATCTAAATTTGAGGAGGAATACTTTCTGAATGATTAGTGGATGCTTTGATCATTCCAACCAATTATGTTGCTGCCCACTGTGCAAGTTCAGCGGGAGACGGTGCTACGTTGCTTGGTGCTCGAGTGTGCAGTGGAAGTCCACTGGATGTTGAGTGCTCTGAGGGAGTCTCTACTTCCTCCTCCTCTGCAGATGGTTCTGGAACTAGCCTTAACCTCAAATCTGATGGCAAAAGTGTCAGAACCTCTATTCTGGCCAGGTAGAGTTGCAACAACTCTGCGCACTGCTGAGGGTTTTGGAGAACCAGCTCCATTTGTTCCTACGCAGATGTCATGCTCTTCCTGGATGTTGACTCTGGTTCCTTCTGAACCTTTGGTATCTTCTACCCGTTTCTTGTGTCTGCTTTCTGCGTGACACTTGTTTGGCCACCCTCAACCTTGGTCGTTGAGGGGATGTGTTGGGTACTTTGAGATTGCGGCTCCTCCATTGTTTGGGTGTCCTTTTTTGGCACAAAAGGCACAATTTGTTGGTCCTAAGTGTCCGAGTTCAGACCAGTCAACTGCAGGCTTTACTCTGGTACATTGGGGTTTGGACCATAAAATTTTGGTCTTGGCTCAGAAAACTCCTAGGTCATCTCTAGGAGTTATTTCTCTTGGGGATCGAGCTGCATCATCTCTGCATATATGGTTTGGGGTGGAATGGTGGTTTCTAGGGGTGGCGACTAGGGTTATGGTGATGGGGGTGCTCGGAGATGATGGTGGATGGAAAGGTTTCAAGCTCGGGGTCATCCTAAATATGGATGACGGGGGTTGCTCTGACCACTGAGTGGGTGTGGGGGACGACCGATGAAAAGGGTTGGGGGTTCATAACTTTACTTGGCGAGACCCTAGTTCTGAGCTTCTTTGCCACTGGCTCTATGTTGAATGCAACACTCAAGATCTCGTTGACATCCTTGCCTGTCAACACAACTTTTTCTGGCAGCGGATGGAAGATCGACAACGTTCTTTTCTTGCGTTCCAATGGCTGCGTTGCCTCCTCCTCCTCAGAGTCTGACTGTGTTGGAGATTCTTTCTTTTGTGGCTCTGAGCCCAAGCTCGGTCCTACCCCTGCTTCTTTGTCTTTCTTCTTCAATAACTCAACAGACATAATATAGTGCATCCCCGACTTGTGCGGGTTGCGTTTAACTCCTGGACATGACATTACCTATTTGTTGAAGGCCTCCTCGTCTAGGTAGAACGACAACATCCTCGAGTGGAAATCCTCCCTATTAACATGCCTCAGCCATACAAATGTATTATGCCAGTTCATGCTGAAAGAAATGTTCCTTGTATTGCAGTTTAGGAGTTCCTGCAGAATGTGTAGTCTCTGCATCGCGTCTATCATCTCGATGTACCACTTAGAGAACGCTGCAGTGTTAAAATATCTATTCTCTGAATATGTCCTCGACTGCCAGGGCTCAAACATCTTCGCAAGGCACCCCTTGTCTGTTAGCGCCAAAGGTCTTCTCATAGGTGGCTTCCACTTGAACATTGCAAATGCCATCAATAGATATCCATAGGTAAAGGTGCCTCCCTTCTCCTGGGCTTCCTCACAAGACACTAGTAGTTCCTCCAGTAGGTAACTACACCAATTGAATACAATGCCATTGGCGCAAAAGTCTGCTATTGAAAATGCATCTAGCGTGCATTCGCCCTTGTAATATGACCTCATAACCTTGTTGGCTATGATGTAACAACCACTCCTGACTATCTCTAGTAGTATGGGGTCAATTTTTGTTGTGCGCCCCCCCCTCTGAGTGTGGAATCTTTCATAGAGGTTGGGCTCTCATTTCTTTTTACCGTGCTTACCAGGACCCTGGAATTCTTTCGACACATCCTCACCTTCGAGGGATAGTCCAGTTAGTTGATGGATGTCTTCAGCATGGATTGGGTACCTCCTATCCAACCAGAGACTTCGGTCATGCAACCTGTTGATAAGGAATTTGGTGCATCGCCCAACATCACCAGTGGTACCAAATACTAGCAGGTCTCTGAGGTTCATGATAGTTGAGTTGAATAGGTTGACAAATTCTGGTTTTGGCACGAACTGCATGCCTCCCAACTCATCTGGATCCATATCCCAGAAGACATCTATGTTCCTCTGGGAGAACAATACTGAATCTGTTAAGTCAAGATCAAGGAGCTTGACCTGCTCCACCTTCCCCTTGAGATCACCCACGACCTCGACTCGGGGGTCGCAGGGATCATCTAGTACTACATCTTTAGACATGGCGCTTCGAATTCCTGTGGCTCTCGGCATTGTGGGTTCTGAGTTATCACAACTACTATGGCGAGCTAAGGATTAGGGATCGTGACTACAGGTTTCTCAATTGCATAGGCTTGCTCACTCTACATAGTTCATAATTTGCCAAGTTCTTTGCAAATAATGCGTTCTACGACGAGTTCTCAGAGCCTTATACTCGGGCTTAGCGGGCAAGTTTAGCAATAAATGTTGTTCATCATGACCATATGGATGCAACTTGGATCTGAGTTGTCCGACAGGATGGGTTAACGGGTTAAATCCTATTGAGCGATTCTGACATTTACTTATGCGATTTGGATAGGGATGTGGCCGGTTTCAGACCTTTTCATATGACGGGTGGGAATCCTGACACGAATACCGATGGCATCTTCACGTATCGTGGCTTTATAGATTAACTGAATTCAGATGGGGTACCGTAATGGAAATAAAGGTTGTGACTAGACTGGGTTCATGTGGCACATGGACTCAGATCGTAGTCGGATTCGTTCTCCCTCCAACCACAAAGAGGTCCCCATCATATTAATGACTGTCATTAATGGATTCTTTACGCTTCTAATCCTATGCTTCTGAGTCAACATTTCTGCATCAAACGACACTTAAACAGAAAAGGAAATGAACTATATGTCACAACACAACACTGCACACGTCGACTTTATTTACTGAATTTACAAAAATTGCAGAAAAAACTCAAATTTAACTATTATACATGCTCTTTTAGACTAGAGAAACAATCCTTTTAGCTCAGTTCTGAGACATATATGGTTTCATGCGAGCACCATTCACCCATCCTGGCCGCAACGTACTATCCAGTTGTTCAAGTATGACTGCTCCTGAAGGTCGGATCTTTGCAATTATGAATGGTCCCAACCAATGCATGCACAACTTGCCAGGATGCTTTTGGTATCGACTATCATAGAGTTGAACCTTGTCTCCTTGTGTAAATACTTTAGTCTTAATGTGCCTGTCATGCCAATATTTTTTCCTTGCTTTTTCAACCGATTGATGGAAGTCTACTAAAAACCTTGTCTCTTCAAGTTCTTGTAACTCCATGAGTCTCTGCGCAACTGATTCTTCCTTCAACATATGTGTGATATGTGCAATGTACAAACTCGGAGTGATGAATTCTGCAGGCACCACTGCCTCTTTCCCATAAACTAGCTGGAACTGTGTGTACATGTGGAGTTTCTTTGTGGTTGTTCTGTACACCCATAGTACTGCTGGAACTCTATCATTCCAATCTTCCCGATTTGCGCAACAAAACTTTGTCAACCCTATCTCCAAAATCTTGTTGAATGCTTCTACTGTTCCATTGGCCTGCGAGTGGTAGGGGTTTCTTTTGTGATGTTGGATCAAGAACTCTGCTGTAATATTTTCTATAGTGCTACTAATTAAATGGGTTCCTTGATCATTGGTTAGGCTCCTAGGACATCCAAATCGAGTGATAATATTCTTAAAGATGAACCTAGCAACAATATCGATCGAACAGTCCTGAACAACTGCTGCCTCAGCCCAATGCGTAAGGTAGTCGGTTGTGATAATGATGTACCTCGCCTTTGAATGCTTAGCTGTGGGGTTGATCGGTCCAATGAAGTCAACTTCCCACTTCTCAAATTCTTGTAGAGCTCGAACTGGTTGAAGTGGTAATTCATCTCATTGTGATGGCTTACCCACTCTTTGACAAACATCACATGTTCCAGCATATGAATTTGCATCTTTGAAGAGTGTTTCCCACCAAAGTCCAGCTTGTAGAACTTTCGGCGCAGTGGCCTGCCCTCATATGTGGCCTCCCGCAACTTCGATGTGGCATTCCCAAAGTATATCCTATCTTTCATGATCTAAGACACATCTTCTGAGGATACTATCTAGTTCCAATTTATACAACTGTCCCACGATCAACTGGTAATCCGTTGCTCTAACAACCATATGGAATTTCTGGGTTGCGGACTATGTTTCTGGGTGGGTAGGTCCCTATACTTAAGAAGACTGCTATGTCCTCCAGGTACTCTAGTATGGCCTCAATACGAAACAAGTCTGCATTTGGGAGCTGATCATTAACTGCTCCGCCACTTTCCCCCGACTCTAATCTGGACAGGTGATCAGGGCCTATGTTGCATCTTCCAGGCTTAATAACTACTTCAAATGAAAATTCATGAAATAATAGCAACCATCTACAAATTCTCCCTTCAAACATGGGTTTGTTAACTAGATATTTCAATGCAGAATGATCAGTAAAAAACTTGAAATGAGAACCTAACAAATAATGTCTAAATTTCTGCAAAGCATAAATCATGTCTAAACCCTCCCTTTCTGTTGTTGTGTAGTTGCACTCAGCTTGTGACAACTTCCGACTCGCAAAATAGATAGGATGATCCATGGCTCCATCTCCAGGTTGCGCTAAGATAGCTCCTAAGGAAATACCTGAAGCATCTACATGGACGTGAAATTCATTTTCCTAGTTTGGGAATATCAGAATCGGTGTTGTGTTGAGCTTCTCCTTTAGGGTCTCGAATGATTTCTCACATTCTAGAGTCTATTGGAACATTTCGGCCTTTTTCAGTAGGTTTTCCAGAGGTACAGTAATGTTTGTGTATCTTCTGTAGAACTTGCGATAGTACCCTGTGTGTCCCAATATGGAGCGTAACTACTTAGCACTCGTAGGTGGTGGCATGTTCAAAATAACTGCAACTTTGGTTGGGTCTACCAATACTCCCTCTCGACATACAATGTGGCCCAAAAAATTCCCATGTGGTACACTGAAGATACATTTTCTAAGATTCAATGATATCTGCAATTCTCTACATCTGTCAAATATTAGTCGTAACAGTGCTACATGTTCCTTGAGAAAAATATATATCGTCCAATCATCCATATAGACATCTATGAACTTGTGAATAAACTCTCTGAAAGATGCTATTACAATCCTGGAGAAAACTACAGGGGCATTATTTAAGCCAAATGGCATCACGTTGTATGCGAAAGATCCCCATTCTGTTATGAATGTGGTCTTCTTTTTGTCCTCTTCGACAATCCTTACTTGATGGTATCCTGAAAATCCATCTGTGAATGAGTACGCTTCCTTCCCCACAACCTATTCTAGAACCTCATTAGTAAAAGGTGTTGGGAAAAGGGTCATGCATACATGCAAAATTAAGGCTTCTATAGTCTACACAGACCCTGATATCCTATGTTCCTTTCCCTCTTTGGATGACTATTGTGCTAACCCATTCTGCTTCTTCCACTGCAAAAATGAGTCCATCTTCCAACATCTTGTCTATCTCCTTCTTAACCTTCTCTTTGAATCTAGGGTTAATACGGTATGGTTTATGCCTCACAGGCTTGGATCTTGGTTTCAATTTGATTTTCATCTCTCCCATAACTCCTTTGATTCCCTTTAACTCTCAAAAAGTCTTTGGGAACAAATCCTCATATTCCCGCAACAAACTATGTATTTCTTGACTAGTTTGTTCGTCCCAGTAGTCTCCCACCATAGTTATATTAGGTTTCTCTATGGTCCCTATGTTGACTTTGTGCAACTTTAATAGGTGATTGTAGGAACTATCGGTTTGACTAGGTATGGTGTTCTGGATTTATCTGTTCCCCTCTATCTCTTTGATGGGTAGGTTTCTCAATTCTTCTAACTCATATGGGCTTTCTAAATCCTTCCTAATCTTATAACATTCTATGGGATTCTTGATTGAGGTTAGGTGAATATTAGTCTGAAGTTCTTTTCTATGTTTGGCACATACCACTAGGCTGGATTTCTGATTACTGTTATTTGTAAAAAGAAATTCTTTAATCTTTTGCAAGACTACCTCAAGCTCATGGTACTTGTAAATGAGAAGTCCTTGCAAAAATGAGTTGCCAACATCTACCAATCGTTGGTCTGTCTTCTAGTTTCCTCATGTATGAACCAAGATTTTAGGACTGGACCTAGGGAGTAGGGAAATACCTGAACCCAGAAGTGAGAGGGTATTTTTACAGCGTGCCACTGTGTTACGCATTGTTCAATATGCACTTTAGGATCAGATTCTCTGTCGAACATTTGTGCAACTTGGAGATCCATCTGCATCTCTGACTCCAACTGCTCCTTATTCTGAAACCTATACTTGATAGCTTGCTTCACATCATCCCAATCTCTGAGTAAGGCTTTATGATTGGGCCACCATCTGGCAGGGGTGTCCTGGAGAGCTACATCTAGTACTGAGATTATTTGATCCTCTACTACCTTTTCTTCCATGCTGAGCATAAAACTACTGAGTCCTGAGGTATCATAATGTATTGGATGTTCTCTAACTTCTGTCCCGACCCATCTAGTTGCTCTGACAGTTGCGCATCTCCTTGAGAATTTTTCGTACAAGCCTTGCTGCCAACTGTCAAAAGCCAATTATGAATCTTCATATACTGACTATATACTCCTCCAACTGAATGATCCATTAGTAGTAGGATTTATATAATCGTCTCTTGTTCTTGTTGTTACGGTGTACAACTGATCCAAGTCTTCTCCTTCCATATTATTGTCTGTTGGCTCAGTATATCTGGGCCCTACATATGGGTCCAAAGGTTGAACTACCTTGATTCCATCAGCCTCAAAGGTCATGGTGTCTTTCTTTAAGTCAATTACTACATAGTTGTCATAGGCCTTCTTAGGCAAAATGTTCACATCGAATCCTAGATCCAACATGACATCTTTAATCTCAAATTCATCTAACTTGGCTACTAATCTGAATTATTTTCCCGTTCGTACTTTTCTTCTCTGCACTCTCTGAGTACTCTTCTTAGGACGATTATCCCTTATTCCTACTTCTAAGGGTTATTCATTCCCTAGAACTAGGTATAACACATTGCACAACTTCTCTTTTAATTGATCATTCCCGAGAATGTCAAAAAACAATTGAAACCAAAGGTCAACTACATTTTGAGGTTGCTCAGGTTGTCACGATGTGACTGCAAGGTTTCTGGTTGCAGGGGGTGAAGCATGGACTTGTACAATCTCAGGGTAAACAATAGGTTGTGGGGGTTTCTCTTGTATCTCAAGGCTAGGGATATTCTGAAATACTTCTATGACATTTTTAAAGAATAACTTCTGTTTTAGAGGGTCATACCTGTCTTCTTTAGGTGTTTCCTTCTGGATCTGAGGTAAAATATCAACATCATTTCCTATCTTTGTTCCTCCTCAAGTAACAATATTGAGGTTGGAAAATTGTCCTTTACTAACTCTCTTGATTTATGAACTGATGAGATTAGTTCCTCATTTTCATACCCGATATTCCCATTTCGCAATCAATTCTGTGCAGTCTTCAGTTGCGTGCCCATTGGTTTTGCAGTGAGAGCACCATGGCCTCCTTGGATGAGAACAATCTCTAGCCATTTGGCCCTGCTCATGACAATTGTAACATCTACTCGGTCCTCTTCCCCTAGTCCTTCCTCCTCCGAAGTCTCCTCCGACTCCACCTCCTTGACCTCTTCCCGGTCCCTGAGGGTTTTCATTCACCCTGAATGATGTTCGGTCCAACTTGTATGCAAGTGCATCCAACGCTCTATATTGATTGGTAGTATGTGTGGTAGATGCGCAGAACTCACAGTGTATTGTATTCGGTACTATTGAATATTTTTGCATAATGGGGCACTATCTTGTCCCATGCCCATGGATTCGACAGATCTCACAATACTCAACTGATGGTGCTGCTTGGCTCCCTGGAAAAGCATGATATGGAGTGGGGTTATGGAATGGTATGTTCACAGATACTTGCGCAACTCCTCCCATGGGTCCTACTGAGGGTCCCATCAGATTCTGAGGAGGTCCCATTCCCCTCATTCGTGGATATTCGTTCACCAGATGTCCTTCTGTATAACATCCAGTGCACCAGACCTACGTTCATCCTGGTATAGGTATTGTCAGCTCTTGAATATTTTCTGTAAGCATTGATATTTTCCCTTGTAGTTGCACAAAATTCGCATATGATGGGGGTATAGTTACTCTCAGGCTCCCAGGGTATCCCGCCATGGCTTCAATCTTCATCGATTGCTCCAAGGCACATGTTAAAGTGGCTATCCATTGTTGTGTTAGCAGAATCCATGTTTGAGATAGCAATCCCTAAATGTACCATTCCCTTTGATGTTCCTCATGGATTGGATGTGCTAACCTCCCTATAACATCTTTAAACTTCTGACTGTATTCCCAGGCTAATTCGCCTTCCCTTTGTTGGATCTTGTGCAACTCAGACATAGCCTGTTGTTTTGATTGAGGTAGTTTAAACTCTAATATGAACCCGGTCCGCACCTGGCCAAGTGTGAATGCTTGACCTTGCGTTCCTGGCACTCTTGGCTCGATGATATTCAAGTACCACTTGAGAGCATGACCTCTCAAGGTGGTCTGGAACTCAACCAACTTATTCACATCCAGAGTCCCTATGGATCTCCATATTGCTTTGCACAATAACCAGTGTTGCTCAACATATTCATCTCCCTTACCCCATAATTCTGGGTATCGAGAAATCAAACCTCCCGTGTGACCAACCATTGATGATCCTGGTGCTCTTATCAAAATGAAACCTAACAGTCCTGCTTGCAATCTACCAGGGGATCCCAATATCCTCCCTATATTCACACTTCCCAGTGGTGACTGACTAACTAATTGTACTGGAACATAAATAGCATGAGAAGGTAGTATCAAACTTACCACTTGTATAGAAGACACTTGGGGTATGGGCGATTCAGGGCTAGCGCCATTGGCTTCGGAGCGATTTTATTTGATCTGGGGGGTCTCATTTTCTTCCACTGGAGCGTTCTCTTCAGCCAGATCCCCGATATTTCCTGTCATCGAGGATGAATATTCTTTTTCTTCTTCAAGATTCGTGTCGGATTCCTTCTCTCTTACGTCTACACCTTCTCCTTCTTGTCCAACCTCCTAGGGACTTCTTTCTCTCTACGCTTCTCTCTCACTTAATCTTTGACTAGCCAGTCTTTCCTGTCTTCTCATCTTCCGCAACTCTTCCATCTATCTTTCCTCTACTTCTCTTGGTCCAACTTCTTTCCCCAACTTCTCAGACTGTCTTGTTGCTTTATTTATCTTCTGCACCACCACTTCTCAACTATGGTGGCTCTTTTCATGGCTCGCTCGTCTCTTGAGTCCATGTCTTTCTCTTTCCCCCCCCGTTTGTCAAATAACCCTTCCCCTCTCTCAGGCCATGACTCTACCCCAAGCAAGGGTGTTTACGTTGCCATCTCAGTCGGGGACATAGTCAACATCCCCTCTTCCATCAAGAAAACTTTAATCCATAGGGGGATTTCTCTCAACAATCTTCCCCTTGCGTATTTATTGAAAGTCGCCTCTGCTTGCAAAAAATATTGGTGGTTCTCAACTGCAAACTCGATAATGTATCCTTCTAATGTGGTATTGACCTAGAAATCAATTGCTCGCGTGACTGGACGATCCAACCGATGAAGTGCTACAATCTTTTCTGTGTCCCAAGTATAGGTCCTCTTGACTCATTCTTGGAACTCTGGAGCTTCTTGGAGCCTCTTTAACCAGTGGAAAAGTTATTCCAGGAACTTAACCCATAATATCTTGTACTGGTCGCTCGATCTTTCTGAGTAAAAGACAGCTTCACAAGTATCTTCCACCAATTTTCCCCTCAACTCCCCTTCTTTCCATATGAAGGCATCATAGTTTCTTTCCCACCATTGGTCAATACTAGATTTGTGAATCTACGAAATCATCCTCCCTACAAGTTCCCTTTTAACGCAGGTCCCGACAATGGAACCATTTTGTTGGCGCAAGTTTGATTAGACCAGGGTCCTTCTCAGGTTACCAACAAAAGGTACCGAGTAGTCTAAAGCGCTGGCATTTTAAACTCCTTTGAAGAGAAGAAGTCTCACCTGAAGCGCTACTGAGACAAATAGATAGGGAAGGGAAAGGAAAAGACTTAGGAGGATTCACAAAACCTTCAAGATTCCTCTTGATCTTGCCCAAGACATATAACTACCAAACATATCTAAACTCATGTGTGAAAGAACTAAACCTACTTATGTTGCGAACAAGCATTTAAACACATAACCATCATGTGGAACTTATAAACCATAAAGAAGTACTATAATGTATAAGTAAAACATAGAAAGACACAACATATTTTGAAAATTTGGGTCCTTCTTCATATTATCTTCAAATCTTTCTTCAATTACATCTTAGAGATACACTATATTTCTCTATTATAGACTCCAGGATCTAGATGCATGTTGCAGGGTTCTAACTCTCAGACTGGTGTACAAATTACATTGCAAAATCAAAACCTGACTTAACTCAATCGACAGCCTAATAGAGAGGGAAAGATCGGACTGCACTTGATCATAATTCAATTGAACAATAACAACAACCAAACCCTTTTACAATTATGTTACTCACTATATATAAGCTAGGTTGTGTCTTCTGTCTTGATTTGCACGCTTTCTTGTTCTGTTGCAACAACTTTTGCTTAGCTGGTGTTGCACTATCCTTTTTCGCAACTGATTTCTGTTGCTTTTTCTTGTTCTGTTGTTCAGCTTCTTCTGGAGCTTGCACAACTCGTACTTAGCCAAAACTTGCACAATTCCTTATCCCAAAAATGAAGGGCCCAACAGGCTCAAACCACAAACCTTGACTTGCCCTCGAGTCAAGTGCTCGATTCTTTTGTAGCTTCCAGGAGCAACTGTTGTTTTCCCTTGTCCTCCTTTTCTTCTTTCTTTTTCTCTTTTGTTTGTGCTTTTTCTTCTTTTACCTCTTCAGATGAAGGGCCCAACTCTGCGATCAACTCCAAGGCCTGCTTCCTCACTCCTTGAAAGCTTCCAACTTTATCCTGCCACTTCATGGAAAGGAGTGATGCCTCTTCCACGAACTATTGGGTCACCTCTGTACTACACCCCTTTGGTTTGGATGTGACCAACGAGTTCCTCTCATAATCTGTTGTTGCATCAACTTGATGCATTTGCATGTACACTGTATGAATGACAGGATGGAAGTCGCGCATCTCCTTCTTTGCTATAGATTGCACCTCAAAGAGGGCGTTCAGTTCGTTGTCTGCCTGTTGGATTTGGTCGAACTTCTGTTGTTTCTCCAGTGGATCCAATGTGGCTGCTACTTCTTCGTTCAACAATGGATTTTTGTGTGCACATCCTCCAGGACTTGGTTGCATCTAGCGATGATGCCCATCCAATCGTTGACTTCCCTAAAAATCCTTGTGCACTTAGTTGTGCGCTTATGTAGTGCTACTCGGGCATTGTTGCCTTCCAACACTATCTTCTCCATCTGCTCCTGCAACTTCTTAGGTCGCTGCTTTGATTCTTGTTGAGTCCATTGCAACTGCACTTCTAGATGCTCAGCATGAATGGCCAGTTGTGTCCATGCTCCTTGGAGCAGCTCAATCTAGTGCTCCGTCTCTCCTGCATCGCTGGCTTCAGGCAGTTGGGGTGCGACCTTTCGAATCTCCGATCAGGCTTTAGCAAGCCTTGTGGCTTCTCCACATATACTTCTTCTTCTATTACACCATTCATAAAAGTTGTCTTCATGTCCATCTGGTGCACCTTCCACTTCATATTATCTGCAAGCGCAATATGGTTATGATTGAAGTGTATCTTTCCACAGGGCCAAACATTTCCTTATAATCAATTCCTTCCTTCTGGGAGAATCCACGTGCTACGAACCTTGCCTTGTATTTCTTGATACTTCCATCTGTTGAATGGTTCATCTTGTAAATCCAGTTGGAACTTACAACTGTATTGTCTTTTGGTCTAGTAACCACATCCCAAACATCAATATTTACTGTGGACTGATATTCTTCAATCGTGGCATCCTTCAATTCTCTCTTTCCTGTAGCCTCTTCATAACAAGTAGCCTCAACATCAATAACTTCACTTAACAATTCCATGTAACTAGAGTATGGTTTTGGTCTCTTGCTTTCTCTAAATGTTCCATATGGGGAACCATACTTTTCTGCATCCTGAATGATCTCACAAACCCAAGATAGTCTTGTTTTCTTAGTCTTCTCTTGAGGGGAATCCTCAAGTATTTGTGGTTCCTCCATGTCATGATATTCTAGATCACATTCTGGTTGTAAAATATCTTTGTCTCCCTCTGAATTTGCAATCTTGGGAGCTATAGGCTCCTCATCATGAATCTCATCTAAACGGTTTTGTATTGACCTACTGAAAGCTGCATCTTCATCATAGGTAACATCTCTGCTAGTCTCAATCTGACGTTGACCAGGGATGTAAACTCTATACTCCTTTGATGTCTCACTGTATCCAACAAATATACCCTTCTTTCCAGAAGGTTCTATCTTTGATCTCTTGTCCTTGGGGACATGCACATAAACAGGATAGTCGAATATCCTCAAGCAACTGACTTATGGCTTTTCACCTGTGAACATTTGTTCTAGAGTTAAGTACATGGTGGGGACTTTTGTTTTGAACATACACGATAGTTTTAGCAGCTTCTTCCCATAGATGTTGTTGGAACTCATGTATTTTTCAAAATACTCCTTTTTTCAAAGCTTTCGGAGCCACCTATTTTCTAAGCAACGAAATGCTAAATATAAATCTAAATTATCGGATTTCAGGATTTCGCAGATTCAACGATACAACATGTCAAAGCTCTCATTGTCCCAACATGCGAAGTAGCAGAATTGTGGTTAAGTTTAATAATGATCATCGAAAACAATAAGAAATGATTATCATTTTTTAATACATTGCGCTTTCGCGATTCGAGAGTCACGCCTCGAAAGACCTACGGATCTCCCGATACACAAAGTTGCGAAAGAAACTTAAGAGAAACCTGTTTAATTATGAGGCTAATGATAATTAACGATATTTAATCATTATCACGACTTTGCTATTCGACGTTTTGCAATGAACAACATTCTGTAACCTCGATACTTGAGGTCGTGAAGTTTCTAGACTAATCACGATTAATTAAGATCTTAAGCCTGATTAGAGTTAATTAACCAAATCACAATTTCACGAATTTGGGGTTCATAGCTCGAGACTAAGAATAAAATCACCCGAGACCATGAGTTCCGAAAAGGATTAAGAACTAATCACGATTAATTGAAGGATTAAGATGGATTTATTAATATCCTGAATCGCCTTTTGCCTGGTAAAAAATCACGGGAACAATTTAAATACTTGTTGATTCTCCCAAGTGATGAAACATCAAGCATTTATGGAATTTATAAGCGAATTAGGAAAATGATTGAAAGTAATATCTTTATTTATCTCCAAATCTCTCTATTAAAGGAATTAAATGTTGTGTCAGCAAGGACCCGCACAAACTCGAGTAATCTAAGCAAAATAATTTTCGTCATTGTTTGAATTTCATTTTAGTTTCACAGAGCCAGTTTAACGAAATAACCATTGTTCGTGTTTTCATCCTCTGTGACAGGGAAGTATAATCTCAAGATTTTATATCATGGCTCCACAAAAGGTGTCCAAAGTAGCTGGCGAAAGTTTAGGTCAGATTTCAGACATTATTTCTGATACCTCACCTAGAAACATCCATACAGCCAAAACATGGATGCATGTTTTCAACATCTTGCAATATGAGATGATAAATTGCCTAGACGACTTGAGCGACAATGAGAAGGAAGACCTGAGTAGCAAATACAAAGTGGTTGCTCAGTCTGAGATGCATAAGGTAGAAATAAGGCCACGACTCTTACCCTACTGTGATATGGTTGGATGGGTTTTATATCACATAGATGTCCCAACCAGAACAATATTCAATTCCCAAAAGGTAGCCATTGGGTCATTTCGGCCCGAGCATCTACAGACGATGTATAAGCTCCCTCCCACACATAAATACATTTACAATGCCAAATTTTTAGAGGGGTTCAAGGAGAAAGAGTGTGAGCAATATGGAAAAAGCTTATCTGACTTGATCAAGAATTGATACTCACACCTTGCAAAGTTTAGAGCAGATGCTCATGGTATATACGCCATCTTTGCATTACAGCCACAATTCATGGATATAGCGATGATGGTATGCATACTTTATGGGAGAGAGGACACTACTCATTTTTTGCTCCCATGGGTACCCCTCATCCACACAGTAGCAGATGGATACTCTTTTGACTGGGCTAAAATGTTGTCGGACAGTTTGACCAGTAAAATTACAGAATATCAAACACAAGGTCGAAGGGAAAAACATACGTGTTTTTCATCTCTGCTTACTTTATGGACGCCATTTGCTTCATGGCGCCCTTCCCATTAATGAGCTGGAGTCAGACTCTAAATAACGCAGAGCCTATTCATATGTACCACTCAAAACTTTGGGAAGATAAAGCCAAAAACTTTGTCTATGAGATTTTCAACTATGTAATAGCACCAATGCATGTCATTATCTTCGGCCATCCACCTCCCAGGATTTCAAATAAAGTCATGACAAAATTAAGCAGTGTGGGAGACTAGTACATAGAAGAAAAATTCACGTATATTAGGGTTTTTGGCTGCTCCGTTCCCCCACATACCCTGCCGCTATTCATACCAAACAAGATATTATGTCGCAAAATCGCCAGGCAAACTGTGCGTGGCAGGATAAGCAAAGAACTCAAAGGTGTGCAGAAAAAGGTATGGCCACGCTTTCCCATACACATTGGTACATATTCTTTGTTAGATTTAGGCCATGCCAGAGTGGAGGCCATGGCCTTGGAGGAACTAAAACTAGTAGACATTGAATTTAAGAAACATGACCCTAATAAGGTTGTGGGTAATCACATGGCAAGTTGTGGGCTAAAAAGATATGAGCATGAAGATTCACCTCATGACGAAATTTTCTGAGGGGCCAAATCTTACTCAGAAGTCTTAAGTCAGGCTCGAGCTCTCTTGCTCGGAGAGATGGTCGATTTCTACCAATTCAAGGAACACCAGAGAAGTGGCCTCCCCAAAGTTTTGCAGGGCAAAACTTCAAAACCCCTAGGTATGCAACAAATTGAAGCCAAAGGTTTAACAGATATGGACCCGGGCAAACAAGGAACTCAGGGGAACGTAGAAGAGATTGAGGCTTCTAACCAGGAAGCCAAGATTCCAAAACAAGAAGAAAGACCCCCAGAGACATATACACTAGGTAAACAGGTCAAGGATCAAACCAAGACCCCCTCAAAGGAGGTAAAAGATACATCTTCTTCTATGTCAAAGGAGCTGGTCACAGATGCTACCTTGAAACAAACATCCAAGGAAATCGACAGTCCCATTCCATTTTTCACACCCTTATAATTCACAAAGGGGAACCCAGATGCAAGGGTGATATTTAAAGAGGACTTAACACCTATCTCTGTAGAAGAATTACCTCCGAACGATTTCTTTTTTAGCAAGAAAAGGAAGGTCATGGTGAAGTGAGAAACATATCAAAAATTGGGGGCAACAACTAAAAGATTCAGAGTATTAATTGACGGAGAATCCCTAGAAGAGGAAGAGTTTGCCAATCAGTTAGCTGGAACATTGGGAGCTTATGAAACGACCAACCAATATTCAGTTGGAACCTTGAAGGGAAAGTTGAAACAAAAAGATATGTTAATTGGAAAATTACAGGCTCAGGTAGCAGATGTGGAGACGCATGCCAGAAATGAGGCATACAAAGACTTTGAACAAAACAGAACTGCTGACCAGCAGGAAATCGAACAACTCAAATTCGATCTCGAGCAAATGCATTAGTCAGCTCAAACAAGTCAAACACAGGTAGATCAATAAGCGGAGTTAGTAAAATAACTTCAATCTAACTTAAATGCTACTGAAAGCCAAGTTATAGATATAAAGGTGTTTCAAGGTCAATTCATGGAAATAAAAAAGAGGATAGAAGTGGCTCAAAAGAATCTACTTACTAAAGTGGAGGTCATCCAGAATCATTTTCAGTTGATAGACCAAGCTATAAACAACATCACCTTAAGAGAGAGAGAAGCTAAGGTGGCTCGAGGTACTTTCCAGAAGGCTATTATATTAACGACGAAGGAGGAAATGACCATCGCTTCTAGATTGTCCAACTGAGAGAAAACCAGAGGTAACATCCTGCTAAAGGTGTGGGAGCATAATATAGAAGAAAACAAGAAAATGGCTAAAGAGGTGAGAGATTCTTGTGAAGAAGTTTTCGGCCTACTGAATAATTTTTTTTTAGATTTCGATGAGGAAAGTATATCTGGAGTGTTGGGTGAAATTGACATAGCCAAACATCTGCTAGATATTAAGGGAAATGAGGAAAGAGACCAGGTGGAACTTTCTCAGATAAGCCAAGTCGACATTTGCCCAAATAGAAAAGTGGTTAATTAAACCAAGTCTGCAGCTATCGACTCTCATCATAGTAGAGGGGAAAATTGGAGAAAGTCTGTCGCAGCTGGAAAGGAAGTGTTATTCATTTGAAACAAATGACCATACAACGCCTTCCAAGTTGATAGCCTAGTTGGTAGAAAGGTGTATCGAATGTATTGAATAGGGGAAAGGGAATACCTCTGGAGGCAAATAATACAACCACACGTGTTGCCTAAACGTTTGAAGCAAAGGATACGACATAACCTTCCAAAATTTTGGTGCAGTTTCTGAGGAGGTGTGTAAAGTGTCTTGGACCAAGCGAAGGAAACAACACCTGTATGCTCACCTTACCCAACCGATAGAAGAGTAAGAAAGTAACCACTCAAAATGGTTCAAATTTTGTATTCTGTAATCGTTAAACACCTAGGAGATTAGGAGAATACACACCATCTATGGTTGATGAGTTTATTTGTATAAATATAATTTTGAAAGAGGAACACATGACTTTTTCTTTTTGGCATATTGTAACAGAGAAATTTTCTTTCGTCAGAATTAATACAAGGAAAATTGCAAGACTCCATATTTCGTCAAGATTGAGTTATGTGTTTTCTCCTATTATTTCGTTTAAAACGTCATTTCCTTTATATATCTTTGATGAATGCTTAGCTGCAATTTAGTACAACTTCTACTGTGGTGATCAAATATTTTAGTCATATAATCGTTTACAGTTTTTCCTTTGTATCAGCTACCAACAGGTAAAAGACCTGTGAATTATTTAGATTTCTATATATTACGCTTCATTAAAATTTTTCCTGTCTATTTTCTTCTTCTGTCACAAAGTGAGATTCTTCTTTGATTGATGCCTCATGTTTTCTTTCATTTCATGCATGATTTCCAAATTTAACTCATATACAAAAGACGACCTTTGATTTGTTATGATATTAATTCAGGATTTGAGATTTTCCTCATATAATCTGTAATAGAAACAACAACTTAAAAAGCAACAAGTTCCTTAAAACCCCCATTCAGGAGTAGTTGGAAGCTAGACAAAAACAACTCAGAAATTAGTTATAGCTTCTTTTCCCAAAAGTTGTTTTATCCCTTTTATATCATTTACCCTCTTTTAGGATGCCTAGACTCTATACTTCATAGCCTTAAGTACAGACTCTGGAACAACAGATGCATCGGAAGGCCTTGTTCATGAATCATGGATTTCATTGCTTCCATGATAGTACAGTTCTTCCTTTCTGCCACGCCATTCTATTGAGGATTGTAGGGAGTAGAGAGCTCCCTCTTAATCCCAACTTCCTTACAAAATATTTGAATTCATCTAATGTGAATTCTCCTCCATTATCTTATCTTAGTATTTTGATTTTCTTTTTCGACATATTTTCAACAAGAGCCTTGAACTTGTTGAACACTTCATTCTTAGCTTTCAAAAAATAAATCCAAGTTTTACGTGAGTAATCATCAATAAAAGAAACATAATAAACATACCTGCTAAGGGAGGCAGTTGACATATGTCCACACACATTTGAGTGTATGATTCCTAACGATCCTTTGGCCTTGCTATCGCTGCTTGGAAATGACTTCTTCACATTCTTTCCTTGTGCGCATCCCTTGCATATGCCTTCATGGTCTACTTGGATATCAGGGAAACTTGTCTCCATCTTGCTCATGATCGGTAACGCCTTGTAATGTATGTGAGCAAATATTCTATGCCATAGTTCACTTGGGGTGACGGTATTGTGTACTAGTGTGGATACTGAGTGTCCCTTAATCTTGTATAATCCTTCTTCTTGGACTCGAATTACTACAACATCATCGATAGATTTTCCTTTTGGACACATAAGTACTTCACCATCAATAAATGAAACTCTGAATCCTTTCTCATCTAAAGTTGAGATAGAAAGGAGATTTTTCTTCAAACCAGGTATAGACAACACATCCTTCATCTTCATGGGTTTTCCAGACTCTAGCTTGTAGGTTGCTTCTCCTACACCTTTGATGGGATATTGATAGTCATCACCAAAATTCACCTTATGAGTTGAATCTTTCTCAACTATATCTAAGAGAGACTCCTTGAACCTGGTCATGTGATTAGAAGCACCACTATCAATAAGCATGTGTCATTTCTGTGAGTAACTGTACCTATAAGAGCTGAGATCAATATGTATTCTTCACTAGTGTCTTCTTCTCTTGATTTATCATGATGATCTTCTGCAACATGAGTATGATGTTTTCTATACTTTCCTTTTCCGACCTTATCTTTGGACTGGGGAAAATGTATAGCAATGTGTCCCATCTTTTGACATATGAAGCATTCATAACTTGAGAAATCCTTTTTGAACTTTTGCGACTTCTGAGGTCCATGGGGTTTCTTATGTGACTGTACTTCCTTTTTTCTTTTTCCCTTTCTGACAAGAGATGCTAGGGATTGATTTTATTCTTCTCCTATTTTCTCTTCTCTTTCCACCAACCTTTCTTCTTCCCGAGTGCAATCCTCCCATAGTCTACTAAATTTCGTTAGCTTTCTTCTTGAGAAAATTCTTTGGATGAATGATTCACAAGATCTAGGTAAACCATTCATGATAGTCATCACTAACTCGACTTCTTCTATCGTATCTCCAATGGCTTCAAGTTGCTCCTTGATTTGAGATACCCTCTCGAGTTGTGTCCTCAATGTCATCTTCTGATTGATCTTCTTTCCTTCAAACAATCGAGATTGGGCATCGAACATCTACTTGGGAGTTTTTAGTGATGAGACGTGAGGGATAAAATGGTCCTTGATAGAATCAACAATGATTCTCTTTTCCCTCACCATATCCTTCTTATGCTTATCTTTGGTTTCATCTCCCTCTGGCTCTTGACCTTCTTCCTTCATGAGATTTTTCAAGTCATTCTCTTCGAGAATGAGCATTACTATGTACTTCCATGCTCGGAAGTTATCAACTCCTTCAAGCTTCTCATCAAGTTTGGTGCTAGGTTCCATCCCGCCCTTGAATAGAGATACAATAAATTTTTTTATGAGCTTACCAGAGAGTAGCTTGCAAGACGTCTAGGGTTTTATGAGAAAACCCTAAATTTCAAAAACTTCAAGTTTTTTTACTTTTTCTCTAGGGGAAAGATGCGCTTTCCTAAGGTGAGTTCACTGATGGTCTTAGCTTGATCAAACTCCTCCTGAAAATGTGTAACCTCACCTTCTAGGATTTTGCAGTTGCATTAGCTTCTTTTTACTATGAAAATGACTTCTTTCAGGCCTGCTCTGACACCATGTTAAAATTATCTTATAAAAGTTAAGATGTTATGTATTCTTTAACTTTATAGCATTAAAACAATAACCATAACATTAAGGATCACTGAAATAAAGACATCCACAAAATTACACAATATTTATCCTAGGAATCCCTCTTGGGGGAGAAAACCCAACAAAACTTCTTTAGCATAGATTATTCAACAAGTACAATGTCTCTCTAGGAGAGATCTCACCATAACTGAAGATAAACCAGAACATACTAACTACACCAAGTAGCGCACCACTAGACCAAGATAGGTCACGTAAATGTCTTCTCCTTGCTACTGCATCTCCTCCTCAAACTTGTGCACTGCAACTTTAGCTTGAAATCTTGTGTTGTGTTTTGTGCCAAATGAGGCACTTAGCCTCCTTATAAATACACATTGAACTGCCCCCTTAATTAAGCCAGGGTTGACATGAAAAATAACCTTTACATTTGACTTTTTTCCAAGGCTTTAACCAAGCCAACTTTTACAAATACAATATAATAATGTATTTTAGGGTTTTGTCATTACAAATACAATAAGAATATCTTCTGAAGCTACCTAATCTTCAACAAATAGAACCTTTCAAGGATTGTTGTCACAACTAGTAATGTAGCAATTTTCAAACTTGATATGTGCAAATTTGAAACTTATTAATTTAATCGATCAAACCTAGAACCTGGAGTCTTATATTCAAGAACGAGTGTTGTTTCTTTTCTTCCGAGTCTCCTTCACTCAAGATGACAAGTATTATCTTCAACTTGTCCCCTATACTAAGACAATATGTTTTCTTAATAGAAATATGAGTTAGAGAATATAATGCAAATAAACTCTAAAATCTCAACCTTAATCAATTTAATACTTTGACTAAAGTTAGTTTCTAACTTTAACTTAGAAGAGAGGTTAGTATGATAATCATAACTTCAATAGATCAAAATACAACTAGATGTTCATAAGGTCACGATAATTCCATAACAGCTAGAGGCATATGAAAACAATCAAACCTGGAGTGAATTGTTCCTTTGAATGTGATGTATCTAAGATCGCTCTGGATCTACGATTGTTACTTGGACTAGAGATCCCTTCTAATGAAATCACACTCAAAATAGTGATACAGTTTAAACATATATAAGTACATACCTCTAGCATCATCGGTAGGTAGTGGCACCATCCCGCAGCAACAAAAAGCAATGACCAACCTTAAAACTTCAAAGGTTCTCCAACTGGTACTACAACTGGTGCTGCAACTGGTACTACAACTGACACTGCAATTGACATGAAGGAATTGGCACTGCAAACCTAGGGTTTTATGAGGAAACCCTAATTTATCAACTTCAGAAATTTGCAGAACTGATCCAGGGAAGAGATGCGCCCTACTTAGGAAACCTTCTTAGTGGGTTTAGTAAGTGCAATGGGGGAAACTAAGGATCTTCCTTCCAGTGGTTAGACTGTTATGAAGGAAACCTTGCTCTGATACCATGTTAAAATTTTGGTATGCTCGTTTAAACATAGAAAATGTCACATCATTGTCACCCAACCATAGGAATTCACATATGCCACCCCCGAGCACATTAACCTTTGACATAATTATTCATGAAATCCATACTAGAACCAATAGATAAACCCTAGTTGCTAACTTCAACAACAACTCAAGACAAGTAGAGCGTTCCTTCTCCAAGGGTAGCACAAAAGAGAGAGAGTCTCCATATCCAAAGAATAAGTTCCATACACAAATGCAGCAGTTGCAGCCACACTACTCTCTCAACATTGCACCATACTTAGCAAGAAAATCACCAAGACTTTCACCAAGAATATCACCAAGAGTTTCACCAAGAACCACCAAGAGAATCACCAAGATAATCACCAATAATATCACTTGATAACACTAGAGAGAGACTAATACCAAGAGATGACTATACGCCTTTATTCCTCCTTACAGTTGTAGTTGCATCTGCAACTATAGCTCTCCACAAGACTTCCGCACTAAATGGGTGTACAAATGAGCTAAAACATCATCTATTTTTATTAATATTTCCAGTGAATTTTTTGGTTGGGCTGACTTGAATTTATGGTAATTATATTTTCTGTTTATCTTTTTCCTGTGGAGTTGACTTGTATTTCTAGAAATTAATATTCTAATATTATTTATTCTGCTAGGTCGACTTGCCTTCTAGGGTTTCCACACATCTATTTAATGGTTCAATTTCTTTCAGAATATTTTGTTCTAAGTCATAGGTTACACGTGGAGGTTAATACCTCCTGCAGCTACCAAAACATTGACATGGATTAATATTCACCAATACACCAACCCTCTATACCACCTTTATTTCGTGGATGACATTATGCCTATAGTAGCTACCACAGTTCATGAGGCCAAAGTCATTAAGAAAATCATGGATACCTTCATGCTAGGCTCTATAGCTAATGAAAAACCAAGGTAAATCATTCATTTATTTCTTTAACACTCTGATGAACATCCAAACAAATATATCCTGGATCTTGGACTTTCAGAGAGGATGCCTTCCATCCAAATACCTAGGATCCCCTCTGATGGAGAATGCCTTAAGAAGCAACTCATGGGAATATCTCTTATCCAAGTTTGATAGAAGATTGTGTAGTTGAACCTTTATATTTCTATCCATGCTAGGAAAAATTATCCTCATTAAATAAGTGCTTCATTCTATGCTTCTTTGTCATTTCTTTATGCTTGCAACACCATCCAAAATCATCAAAGCCATTAGAAAATTGCAGCGTTCCTTTCTCTAGAGATGTTCAAATAAGGAAAGATAATGGGTCTTGGTGGCATGGGACTTTATATGTATCTGTAAATGGGTAAGAGGATTTGGCATCAAATACCCCCATACCATGGGAAAGGAATTGGCAGTGAATACTTTGTGGGAATGGTTTAAGTGAAAAGAGGAGCTTTGGAGGGGAATTTGGAAGGACAAATATGGAGGGAATATAGAGGAGGAGGCTCTAATTTGGATGGAGGGATCTTGCCAAGGATATATGATATCGAACAATGCCCAACACCACAAATCTTTAGTCCAACAACATTTCTTCTGGGAAATTAAAGGAGGAACATCTACCCTCTTTTGGGATGACTCTTGCCATAGCAGGAGCGCAAAATAGGATCATGGGACTCTTTACAACAAGAAAATACCACCATCCAGGACTTGGCAGGAAACATTGTCTACCAATACTAGGAGGCAACTATAGAACCCACCCAAGACTCATATCAATCATGGACATCATGAGCTAGCTAGCTAGTTGAATTGAATGAAGAATCACATGGAAACCTAGAAGGCCAATTACAGGCAAGGAGAATTGAATTTAGACAAGGCTAAGACATCCTCAGATGGGGAAACCAAGGGGATGGAAACTTCAATGTAAAGAATTCATATACCTTAGAATATAAACACAATTGCTTTAACAAAGAAAGGATATGGAAACAAATATGGAACCAGGAGCTCTAGCTGAATATCTCAACTTTTCTCTGGCTCCTAGCAAGGAAAAAATCCATAACTTGGGACAAAATCCTAAAATGTGGCTTTGAGAGTCCATCCTTTTTCCATATGTGAAGAAATGATGAGGAAACAACATACATGTTTTTAATGCCTCATCATAAGGACTTATATGGGACAAATGAGTCGGGTTATTCAAAAAATCTGACAGAAAAATGAATGACATTGTCCAAACACTAGAAAATTCGAGAGTCTTACCTTTTAAAAACCCAATTCTCAATAAAGATTGGATCCTCTTCCTAGGATTTCGACTTTTGGAAATATGGAAAGAATGCAAGAGACATATATTCAAACATCAAAAGCAAGGAAAAAATACCACATGACAATCCTTTCAGTTCAACATTTGAGAATTGATCAAGACCATCACGTAGTTTTAAAAATCCAAGCATCCCCAACAAACGAAAGAACAATCTTCTTAGCATGGGGTCTTGATTAGTGCATGCCAGCCTCCATTAATTTTAATCCCAAGCCTAAGGTTCTTCCACCCCCCGCGCCCCCCCCCAACACACACACTTCATTATGCTCATCTTTGATGGGGAATCTAAGGGAAACCATGGGCCATTAGGAGTGGGAGGAGTATTCAACGATTCTTTGCGAATCATTCTCCATATCTATCCCTACTACATTGGAAAAAATAACAACAATGGTATTTAATTGGATGTCATGGTGAAAGTTTTGCAACTAGCGATCCGATTTGGATACAAGATCATTCTTGAAGGATATTATTTGATCCCAATATGAGCTCTAACTAGGCTTCTGCATGTCTCTAATCCTAACAAAATCTTGAAGAATTGGCATCTCTCAGCTAAGCTAGAGCAAGTCTCAAATATCACTGAGGCCATCTCTTCCATTAGCCCATCCCACATTCATCAAGAAGCGAATGGAATGGCAGACATGTTGGCCAACAAATGGGTTTCACAATCCATGAATAACTTTATTTGACTAAAATGAATAGCTAAAATGAAAAAATATGCTCTAAAGTTAATAGCCCTAAGGGTTAGCTCAATTTCTCATGAGCTAGATGTGATATCTCTCCTCCAAGTTGGGGAGGTCATGTGTTAAAATCTCTTAATTCCCTCTAGGTTAGGTGCTTGGAACTTAGACACTAATGGTTTACCCCATTTACCATCTATAGATCATGGGGAAGTACTCGAGCGATTTTTTTGTGGATTTTCTTTGGAAAAAAATGCCCTAACTCTAAGGGGCTTATCTAAGTGAAGCCATGTCTTACTAATGTTTTAAAGGATATAATTCAAACCAATGTGTCATCCAATTTAATTAAAGTCAATTCAATTGCAAACTTGACTTCCTGCTTACCATGAGGACAATGATATAAGTGACCTTCCCTCACATGGATATCAATTGGTAGAGAATAAAACTTAAGTATATATCTTAGTACATAATTCTAAGCCCAATCAACCATCATCTACATTTGGGAAAATAGTGTGAAGAATTATCATTCACCTTCAAGGTAAGAAATTTCTCCTCCATTCCAAGTATAGACAACTTTGTGCATTCTTCTTTCTCTACGATAATGTCTTGTGTGGATGTCCCAAGAGTGGCAATTAATTCAATGTCTTATACTTGTAATAACTAACGAATAAGTTTTGTTTCTCTTATGTATGTCCCAAGACTATGATTGTTGAGTATAAGCACTATCCTCATGAGCTCCTTCAAATATTCTTGCATATATTTCCTTAAAATATTATTAATTTAACAAAAATCAAACATCTTATTATATGACTTCTAAATATTACTAATTGTAAGCTCACAATTTTGTGAAACTATAACACTCTTAAATAATTCACTTTACAAGGCTTGACATGTAGCATAGGTATTAAAATCATGGCAAGAAATCACATGTAGGGGGAGGCTAAGTTAGGAAAGAGTTAGTGACCTTACGTGCATAAACACATGGCTACTAATCAATCGTGATAAAAGCATATGATTGTCATATAACTATTGAAAAAATAAAATATTTTTTTATTGAAAAGAGAATTCAATAAATAATATGCATAGAAAAATATCACATAATATATGTTTTATATTGTAGTGTAATGTTCATTCATTAAGTATTTTGAATGTAAAGAGAATGGTCCCATATTGAAATTGCAACAAATACAAATGTAAGGAAAATTCATTACCCAAATGGTAGAAGAATCATTGATAACAACTAATTAAGTTTGTTGGCAAATGCTATGAAATATATTTTACAAATCCTCGAATAATTCAATAAATCCAATTATATTTTACTTTTAGGATTCCATTGCAATGGAATGCATGATCCAAAATTTTGTGATGAAATCACTCCAACTGATATTAATGGTTATGCCATGGATTTGGAAATGGAGCTGATTGTAGAGAAACAACCTCTACCAATTTGTTGATTTAACTATTGTAATACCAAGACTCTTGTCTTTTGAGAAATTATAAATCATCTCTGTTCCCATTCCTAGTGCTTTGTTTAAGGGTTTCTTTTAGGGAGAAATTAGAAATCATATGTATTCCCTTTCCTTGGTGTTTTGTTTTAGGGTTTATCTCATGACATTTAGGGTCCATAAATTTATGTGGAAAATGCAATACATGTATTAAAAAAAAGAATAAATAGTTATGCATGGATTTTTTTATAATTAAATAACAACAACAACAACAACAACAACAATAACTTTGAAAAGAATTTACCTATAAAAGGTTTGATGACCAATTTTAGATTGCGTGGAAGTACACAATGCCATTATTATTCGTGACCTTGACATGCAATGAAATCTGGGGAATTTATGACTAGGCCTTCACCATTTTTCTTGTTATCATTCTAATTTTTGTTCAATGATAGGTGTTCCCATTGGTAATGCCATTTATTTGCACTTATTGAGTTGATGATTCTCACGCTAACATATTTGAATGTTTGCATAGAGAGATCAAGACTGATAGTGGAATATGGGTTTCTTGCTAGAACACAACGAATTTGCTTTGTTAGATCATGGCAAGGTTGCATTTTGCATTCAACAATTCCATTTAGTGGTGATTAGAGTTCCCCCATATTCTTCTAATTTAATCAAGCAATCAATTCTTTAGTCCTTTCAAGTTTTGTACGACCATGAATATCAATATTTTTGGCATTAATCCTATACATAATGGTAGTAATTTCTAAACTACTTGCAATGCTCCCTTAAAAAACCTAGAAGCAAGCTTTCCCTTGCAAAGTCTACAATCATGGAACTACCCTACAAACATTCCTTGGGTACCAATAATCTCAAAATTTTTACAAACCTTTGGAAGAATTTTGTAGCGATAACTACAACAACATGCATATTGGAGAGATTTTTATATGTTGTATCTTTGCACAACCGACACACATGAGAACATTAATGACTATTACTCTCTATTACTAGGTATAGGAACACATGAGAACATTGATGACTATTACTCTCTATTACTAGGTATAGGAACACATGATTAAAGAATCAAATAGATTTTTCATAGAGTAGGTACACTTTATGCAATATGACTTAATTGTGGCATGTAGCATTGTATCACAAAATTGGATGTAGGTATACACTGTGGCATGTATCATTGTATCACAAAATTGGATGTAGGTATACACTGTGGCATGTAGTCAAAGTCCCATTGCCAACACTACAATTATAAATAATTTTGATAGGTTACCGCTGCGAATAAACATCAAATTGATGATTTTATTATTTTAATCCGTTACATTTTAAATTTGAAGGCTACTATAAAATACGCTTTGTAACAAATAAAACAAACGATATATGGAACGTCAAATTCCAAGGTTGATCACCAATGTTAGTAGAAGAATATGAGGTTGATGAGATTTAGTGTGTTGTAAGGACAATAGGGGATTTTTGGTTTAGTGTGTTGTAAGGGTATTAGGGGATTTATGTTCCCATTTTTTGTTTAGTGTGTTGTAAAGGCATTTTTCATGTTTGTTGAGAGTTACAATGGCAAAAAAGACAAGCCAAACTTCAGCCTACTATCAACGCAAAAAGACTATGCTTTGGAATAAGTTTTTGTGTATCATGCAATTTTTCCTAATGTAATATGAAAATATCTTACAGTTCCACATAGAAAAATGTTGTGAATAATGGTCACATCATATTCATCGAGAAAATGAAAAATGGAAATATCGTACTTCATGTTACAAAATAATCCCTTGAAGAGGTTGTCAATAACCCATTTCAACCATGAACATGGACCCCCAAAAAAATTGCTCAATTGATTTTTTTGGTTTGACAACATGAACCAAAACAAAAAATTGCTCGATAGATTCCTTTTTAGATTCATTGAAAATATAAACTCTATTTTTGAGTTGACCTTTATTATTACTAAGAAAATTCGCGAGGCTTAATCTTTATAGGTCCAATTCCTTCCTCCTTGATTCCAGTGGGTAAGAACATGTGGCAGAATAACAAATCCTCCTTTCTAATCATTTACTTTAGGGGGATGTAGATTCCTTAAATTATTTAATAATAGGGCAAGGGTGAGTGCCTTAAATAATGCAAGGGACACTTTTGTGCAATCCCATTACCCAATCAAAGCACCACTTTAGCTGAGGTGTGGCCCCTATATTATATAATGATGTTGTCTAGTTTTTTTTGTTGGAATCTGACTATATAAATTTGGACGAAATCTCAATTTTCTATTGTTTAAATTGCATTTTCGAATGCATAAATAATCGCTAAAAACTAGTATAAATC
This sequence comes from Picea engelmannii, assembly GCA_009831015.1. Classification (NCBI taxonomy): domain Eukaryota; kingdom Viridiplantae; phylum Streptophyta; class Pinopsida; order Pinales; family Pinaceae; genus Picea; species Picea engelmannii. Next base: position 76,456 of record ML787254.1, read on the forward strand.
AGAGTCGTAGCAAAGGGTAGATATCGATTATTACTTATATAAGACTGTTTTATCATAATTCTTATTCAAAGTGGTAGGGCTTGGAATGAGATCGATCCTAAGCTCTCTAATAACTCTGAATACTCAAGAAGAGATTGAATTAATTGATAGAGGATCTAAGGCCTTAGCGCTCAATAATTGCGAGGCTTAAATAATAATAAACGGGACCACAATATTCAAAGGGTGTTTTGAAAACCATGAAAAATAGAAACTCTACACAATATACTTTGAAATCTATGGAAAAAAGAAACTCTACATTATATATTAATAATCTAATTTCAAGGTCAAGGCTAAGTCAAACATCAAATTGGTGTATGACACTCTCTTGTTTGTGGGACAAGAGACCCCCTCAGTGCAAGGATTTCATTTCTAAAGTACTGCTAAAGTATACAAAGGTGTACATACCCTACCCTCTCTGGATTTGAACCTATAACCTCCTCGGAAGAAACATGTGTTCTTAACCATTAGACCCACTCAAGTTGTACTAAAACAATAATGTAGGATAAAACATGCCTACACATGCTTACATCCATTCATCTAAAGAAACTTGGGCACAAAGGCCTTGCACAACATAAACCACTCGCTCTCGAAAGATATGATCCCTCCACTGCGACTACTTAATAATCGTTCAAGACTGCAAAGACAACTATGATTACTATGATAGCAGGCACAAGTGCACAAATCAGTAAATAAAATGGATTTCTTCAGTATCAATCAGTATCAGGTAGTTGAATTTCATTCGATGATGGAGTGGGTAGATATCAGTAGTCATGAGTTATGTCCCAAGTTTTTTCGCGGTGTCACCATTACATAAAGAAGTAGCCTTTACAAGTATGCAAGGAATTCAGATCAACCCAAGGATACACTCATCTGAACTACTTTGCTTGGGTTTGAGACCTGCAAATGAAGAATTCAAATGAAGAAATGTGTACCAAGGAACTACCAATAAGTTATAATAAGGATCAAAAACCCTGTTTTCTAGACAATAATAATAAGGATAACAAGGAACTACCAATAAGTGCTAATATGGATTAGAAACCCTGTTTTTTTAGACAAAATGCATTATTGGGTAATGGGATTGCACAAAAGTGTCCCTGTAATGGGTATTGGGTAATGGGATTGCACAAAAGATTGGGCAATGGACCATTTCATCAAACAAATGAAGCAAACATTGTATATTACATTGGACTAATTATTAATACTGTGAATAAAATCCTTAAATATTTTAAGAAAACAATTGGCAATATTATGCATCGACATGAGTGGATAGCTAAGATTAATTTTTACAAAGATGAGAGAGGTATTTAATGATGAGAGGACTATAAAATCATAGGCATCTCAACCCATGTTCATTAAAAACTTCACAACACAAAACAAATGATAATGTATTAATAACAAATCAATATTTGCTATGAGTATTTCTCGTGTCCAAGTTTGATTACGCATTTAAAGAAAATAGAGGACAAGAAGGAGGGTGAACTCTACCTTGAATTGAACAAGATTTTGTAGCCAAAGAAAATAAATTTCTAAAGAACAATTGTGTGCAACAAAACTCATATACAAGTTGCCGACGAACTTGCCAAACAATGCAAATTTTTTTGACTCAAACACATTCACTACGTCTCCTCGTTAATAATCAACTTTCCCACTATGGTAAATATCTGTAGAATTGAAGAATCAATGTTATCATTAACATATTTCTCCAAGAAACATTTTTTTGTGCAACTAAATATTCTATGATAAATCAACTATGATTTCAACACTTGCATGGACTTCAATGCCTCCAATACTCTATACCGAAGAACCAACCTCTTCTCCAAAATTTATCCAAACATAGATGGATTCCTAACAAGGTAATCCAATGGAAACCCCACATAATTGACCATAAAATCCACATGATGCTTCACATTTCCTCTGAATACCCAAGAATCAACAACCACTGTCTCAATAATACCAAAACTTATTTTTCTGAGAAACAACTACTCAAACACGACAATCTTCATTCTATGTTTTCTTTCCCTACACCCAAAATATTACGCAAAACAACGACAATCATTTTTTATCCCTTCTGACACCCGAGATCCTTGACCCGTTTAAATGTAATGTCCCTAGTTCGAACCCCATTTTTTATTGTACATATAGGCTAGTGAGTCATTGGTACCAAGTGTAAATGTAAATGTACATATAGGTTGGTGAGTTGTTAGCACCAAGTTTTGCTTTTGCGTGCACCTATGTAGTGCACGAGAATTGTTATCGAAGAAAGGGTGCGGACATTCCATAGTGTTGCATGCACCTAAGTAAGTGCGCAAGGATTGCACAACAAGGAAAATAATGTGCACATTTCACAAGGTTGCGTGCTCTTGATTAAGTGTGTGGAGATTACTTGGAAGTGTGCATTGAAATGAGTTATGTATATATGTATATGGATGCATATCTATTTGAGGTCGAAGAGCCTGTGTGGTTATGAGGCTGGTGAGCTGGGATGCAAATAGGTCAGTGCGCCTATCCTTGTATAATGTAAACACACTCAAGTTACGAATAATATTATATCGATGCACGTAGAAAGATTTAGATGAAAAAGAGATCGGGGGATAAACTCCACTAAAAAAGGGAAAAGGGGGCTAGAGTTTATGAGAGGAGCAAAGCCAAGGGGGATTAAGCCAAAGGGAATATTTTATTAATATTTTTGAAATGTGTAATTTATGGATATTTTATTTATCCTAAGTTCTCATGGAATGGGGACAAGTCACCAAGTGGCTAAAGCTAAACCTGAAGGTGACAATTGTCTAGTTTAATGCTTGCAATATATATTGTTGGCCTTAGTGTATCTTGGGTGATTCATTCATTTTTTTCATGTTTTTCAGAATGATACTGCTCCGGGGGAAAGATAGAGAACTAATTGTTATTGTTTAACCCTTTGCTTGGGAAAAAATTGGTTTGTATTCAAAGAGGTGGGTTTTCAGGACCGTGAGAATTCTCTCCAGGTGAGAGATTTATTGTTGAACATGAGGGTTGTTAGGGTCGTGAGAATAATATCCAGGTGAGAGTTTGTTGGGAATCGTTCCCTCGTACACTGGAAATTAGTTGCACTGCTCTGAGACTTCATGTTCGACTTGTTGCTGAAGCCCTGGAAGGGAAGTGGGGTAGTCAAAGGACTTTTGAGCAGAGAAGGGGCACACTTCCTAGGGTGGGACACGCATATGGGGAATCATGGACTGTACACTAGTTGCAGTAGTGGGTACCTTGGACTAAGAAATTTTATTATCTATATGACCTTAGCTAGGAATTATGAATCCTTTTTCCCTGGTGGAGTTTATGCCCTAGCTCGAGGGTGACTTGTTGCTAAAAGTTTATGAGCAACAAAGTCCATGGTTGGGAGGAGCGTATGAGTCCTGCACATAATTGATGACTCTTATAAAAGATAAGTGTATCTCATTTACTTATTCTAATTGTTGTGTGATTATTGTTTATTTTATGATTTGGGTTATTTTCCTGTATGATGTGCATATGCATGTTGAATATACTATGTGTCACAGTTGTGTATATATTTGTACGTGGTTTTTATATCTTGTAGAGATACATATTTCTGCATATACAAGACATGGGCCATGATAGTTACATGTGTTTACATGATCTTAATTATGTCAAGGTGCATGTTATCTCTATTAATCATTTGATATTTAGTTATGTGAAGATGTGCACGTTGTTGTTAGCTTTGCGTAATCGTTGCATATGTAGAGCATAACAGTTGTTAAGTATTCATGATGGTCGATTCTATGACAATTGTCATGAGTAATTAAGGCAAGGCTGGAATCATTGAGAACGCAAGGAAAAACTCACATGTAAAAAGGGAGCATAGCTCTTTGTGTGATTCTAGTTCTTTGCGTGATTCCAGAGTGTTGGTGCGTGCAATAGTAATAATGTGTCCAAAGTGACTGTGTGCATAGTAGTATTTACAAACTCAGAATTGTTTGTGCATGCAATTGTCTTGTGTTTCTTTCGTTGATTTAAATTGTGTGATACGACCAACTTAGGGTCGTGCACATCACTTCAAGTTTTGTTTCCTAGACTAATGTTGTAGAGCAAAAACTACACACTAAAGTCTTGGTGTGACATTATCTAGTTTGGTAACAAGGATGTTACATTATGGAATCAGATCAGTTTGGTAATGAGGATGTTACATTGTGGTATCAGAGCAGTTTGGTAATGGGGATGTTACCTTATGGTATCAGAGCAGTTAATTAGTAACAGGGATGGTACATTGTGGTATTAGAGCAATTTTGTAACAAGGATGTTACAATGTGGTATCAAAGCAATTTGGTTGTTGGGGATGTTACATTGTGGTATGAGAGCCACAGGTTCAATATTGGACTTGTATGGACCTAAGACCAACATGAAAATGGCATGCGCGCTAAGTATTGGTGTGCGGTGTAGAGCTGTGATGCGCGCAAAAATGTTGATGCATGGGGAATGCACACTAGATTTTGGGATGTTAAAAATCATTCCAGGAAATCAAAAGAAATTATTCTGACGACATGGTGTAGAGTTTCGGGAATTTGTCGCATGCATTCATCTAACAAATCTTACTGTCTACACATTTTGCAGAGTTAACAATGGTAAGATGATGAAAAAATCAACACAGAGAATCAAAAGCATGGAAGTGGCACAAAGAACTTACAACCATGATGACGAATTTAGGGGTTTGTATATCGATATGGGTATCGATAGTACCAAATCCAAGAAGAAATGCATAAATTTGGTAGAGACCATAATGTCTCTGCAAAAAAATGTCCAAATCTATAAAATTGATAATGAGAGGCTTATGAAAGCCAAGGAGCAATAAGATGGCTTCAATATCAAGTTGATTCAAAGCTTGGACATAATATAAAATAATATGAATATGGATCCCGAGTCAAACAATCCTAGGAGTCAGAGGTCTCATGGTAAAAGAAGAGAATCAAGAAGTGTTGATAGGAATCATCACCGCTCACCAAAGGATTCATTTAGGAGAGTGTGCATTAACTCAAGTCCATCTCCCAACATAAAGTATAAGAGAAATACTGGGGTGGAAGAACTACAGGGAGAAATGAATAAGATCAAGCCTCCTACCTTTGATGGTGAGAATAAGAAGGATGAAGATGCGAAGACTTCGTTGTTGGTTATGAGGAAAAACTTCCAACTGCATAATTATTCTGTGCAGGTGGAAGGGAGAATGGTCATCTATCAACTTAAAGGAAAAGCATCAGTGTTGGGATCAACTTGTGCAAGTGCAACGCATTGATGAGAAGAACGTTACTTGGAGAGATTTCAAAAATTATTTCCAAATGAAATACTTAACCAAGCAGTACTATGACAAGAAAATGAAGGAGTTATTTGAACTCAAGCTTGGGAGTATGACAATAGATGAGTACGAAAGGAGATTTTTAGAGTTGCTCAAATATGTCCCTTTTATCAAGGATGAGTAGGTTAAGATTCATAGGTACTTGAGTGGACTTCCTCCTTTTATCAGTAACAAGATATAATATGATGACTCAAAGAACGTGGAGGAAACCATAAGACGAGCTAAATGCCTCTATGATCAACAAAAAGGAAGACTGATCTTACAAAAGGATTGGGAAGAAAATATGAAAAGCAAGGTGGAATAGAGGAAGAAGGGACTAAACCACCATTTTTCATAAATACTTCTCAAGGACAACCAACTCCCAAGGAGGCCAGAATGACCAAGACAATGAGGAAAAGACCAAGACAACATATTCAATGTTGGGGATGTGGTGGAGATCACATGTACAGAGACTATCCTCAAAGAGGTGAGAACGCGAGGATGACACACAGTATGCAACAAGCTATGAGAGTTGAATACATGGGCCGAAATGTACCAAGGATCTACACAACCTTGGATAACAAGCAAGCTAATTTTCAGTCGCACATGATTGAATTGGAAGGTAAGATTAATGGCCAACCCATTGTTATTTTAATTGATTTAGGAGCTAGTCATAGTTATCTAGATCCTAATATGGTGGAAAGATTCCAATTACTAAGAAGCAAGCTCGGAAAACCTTGGTTGGTGCAGTTAGCTACTGGAGAAAAAAGGAAAATTAATGAGATAGTTAAGGTATTTCCATTAGATATGAATGGATTGTGCACAAAATCTAATTTGAATGTCATACCTTTGGGATCATATGATTGCCTCATTGGTATGGATTGGTTGGACCAACATCATGTTATTTTGGACTATTAAAATAAGGAATTTACTTGCTTAGATAAGGAAGGAAACTTAAGAACAGTTCAAGGAAATCCAAGAGCTATAACTATCAGAGAAGTTTCAGCCTTGCAGTTGAAGAAAAGCTACAGGAAAGGATGTCAAGTATTTGTAGCGCACATGGAGGAGGAACCTAAGGATAAAGTGATAGATGTGGAAGACTGAAATATTGAAAGAATTTGAAGATGTCTTTAAGGAGATACTAAGGTTGCCATTGAAAATATATATTTATTCCTCTATAAAACTGATGTCGGGAGCAACTCCTATATCCAAGAATCCTTATAGGATGAGTACGCCAGAGTTGAAGGATTTTCATATGAAAATTGAAGAGCTTATAAAGAAGGGGTATATATGCCCAAGTGTGTCACCTTGGGGTGCCCCAGTATTGTTCATGAAGAATATGGATGGTATGATGAGGCTTTGTATTGACTTCAAGCAGTTGAGAAAGTAACAGTAAAGAAAAAGTATCATTTTCCAAGGATAGATGACCTCTTTGATTAGCTGAGGGGTGCACATATATTTTCAAAGATTGATCTCAGATATGGATATCATTAGGAAAGAATAAAGAAGACATCAACAAGAATTCTTTCAGAACAAGGTATGGAAATTACAAGTGCACTGTGGTGCCATTTGGGATGTCAAATGCACTAGTTGTATTCATGTGTCTGATGAACAAAGTTTTTATAAAGTATTTAGATAAGTTTGTCATTGTGTTTTTGGATGACATACTTATTTACTCAAATTATGAAAAAGAGCATGAACAACACTTGAGGATGGTGCTACAACTGTTGAGGGAGCATCAACTATATGGAAAGTTGAGCAAGTGTTCATTTTATCAGCTACATATTCATTATTTGGGTCATATCGTTTCCAAGGAAGGAATAGTTGTGGATCCGGAAAAGATAAAGGCCATTGAAGAATGGCCAACACCAAGAAATGTCACAGAGGTGAGATCCTTCATGGGACTTGCATTTTAGTACATAAGGTTTATTGAAGGCTTCTCAAAGATTGCGCACCTGATCACATCCTTGCAAAAGAAAGGTGTGTGATTTAAATGGAATTTGGATTGTGAAAGAAGTTTTCAGAAATTAAAGAGTTTACTATCAAGTGTGCCAATACTAAGGATTGTTGATCCAAATGAAGACTTTGTGGTGTGAACTGAGGCATGCATGGAAGGGCTCGGTGGAGTATTTAGTCAGAATGGGTATGTAGTATGTTACAGATCAAGAAAGCTAAAATAACATGAAAGGCACTATGCTACGCATGAATTATAATTGGAAGCCATAGTGCATGCCTTGAAGATGTGGAGGCACTATCTCATGGGTAAAATATTTGAGTTAAGAACAAACCATAGTGGTCTGAATTATTTGTTTGGACAACAAGGTCTAAAAACCAGACAAAGCAGATGGTTAGAATTCCTCAGTGAGTATGACTTTGACATAAAACATATTATAGGAAAGGAGAACGAGGTGGTTGACGCACTCAACAAGAGGGTGCACGAAGTGCATGCTAGAACTATTAGAATATGCAAATCCGATTTGAGTGACAAAATTTTAAAAGTTTCCAAATCAGACCAATGCTATGTGGACTTAAAGATGAAATTACAACAAGGTATGTCGCAACAAAAATTGGAAGGTTATGAGCTAAAAAAGGATGGAATCCTCATGTATAGGCATAGAGTTTATGTGCCAAATGTTCAAAAGTTGAAAAGTGTGATTTTGTCAGATATGCATAAATTTTCTTATGTAGGACATCCAGGCTACCGGAAGCCAATTGCAGCGGTCAAGAAGCAATATTATTGGCCATGCATGAAAAAGGAAGTTGTTAATTTTATTGCTAGATGCCTTGAATATCAAAGGGTCAAGTTTGAGCACATACATCCAACTAGTTTGTTATAGCTTTTTCCCATCCCTAAGTGGAAATGGAAAGTTGTAACCATGGATTTCATTACTAAGCTGCCTAAGACTACTAAACAACATGATTCTATTATGGTAGTGGTTGACAAGCTTACTAAAGCTACCCATTTTATTTCAGTGAAGTCAGCGCACAAGGCAACCAACATTGCTGAAATATACATGTAATAAATTGCTAAGTTGCATGGTGTACCTAAGACGATTGTCTTTGACAGAGATCCCAAGTTCACATTGAAATTTTGGAAAGGGATATTCAAAGGATTTGGAACAAATCTAAAATTTAGCACAACATATCACCCTAATACAAATGGACAAACAAAGAGGGTAAATTAGGTGATTGAAGATATGCTCAGAATGTATGTGATGGATAAACCATCACAATGGGAAGACTATCGACACTTGGTAGAGTTTTCTTATAATAATGGGAATCAAGCATCTTTAGAAATGAGACTATTTGAGGCGCTATATGGAAGAAAATGCAACACACCAATGAGTTGGGACAACCTAGAAGACATAGTAGTGGATGGCTCAGATCTGCTCCGGGAAATGGAAGAAAAAATGGTGAAGATAAGGTAGAATTTAAAGGTTGCCCAAGATAGGAAGAAGAGCTGTGCAGATAAAGGAAGAACCCAGAGGGAGTTCAAAGTGGGGGATCACATTCCATAGTGTTGCACGCACTTGAGTAAGTGTGCAAGGATTGTGCAAAAAGGAAAAGGATGAGCACATTTCACAAGGTTGCGCACACTTGAGTAAGTGCATGAGGATTACCTGGAAGTGTGCATCAAACCAAGTTATGTATATATGTATATGGATGCATATGTATTCGAGGTCAGAGAGCATGTGTGGTTATGAGGTTGGTGAGTCAGGATGCAAATAGGCTAGTGCGCCTATCCTTGTATAATACAAACACACTCAATTTATGAATAATATTACATCGTTGCATGCATACCAACTTAAATGAAAAAGAGACAGGGGGATAAGCTCCATCGAAAAAGGGAAAAGGGGGATAGAGTTTATGAGAGGGGCTAAGCCAAGGGGGCTTAAGCCTAAGGGAATATTTTATTAATATTTTTAAAAAGTGTATTTTATGGATATTTTATTTATCCTAAGTTCCCATGGAATGGGAACAAGTCACCAAATGGCTAAAGATAAACCTAGAGGTGACAAGTGTCTAGTTTAATGCATGCAATATATATTGTTGGCCTTAGTGTATTTTGGGGGATTCATTCATTTTTTTTCATTTTTTTCAGACTGATACTACTCTAGGGGAAATGTAGAGAACTGAATATTATCAAATGGTTCATTGTCAATTGTTTAACCCTATGCTTGGGAAAAAATCAATTCATAGTCAAAGAGGCAGGTTGTTGGGCCAATGAGTATTCTCTCTAGATGAGAGATTTGTTGTCGAATAGGAAGGTTGTTAGGCTTGTCAGCATACTATCCAAGTGAGAGTTTGTTGGGAATTGTTCCCTGGTATACTGGGAATTAGTTGTAGTGTTCTAAGACTTCATTTTTGGCTTATTGTTGAAACCTTGGAAGGGAACTGGGGAAGCCGAAGGACTATTGAGAAGAGAAGGGGCACACTTCCTGGGGTGGATAGGCATGTAGGGAATCATGGACTGTAAACTAGTTGTAGCAGTGGGTACCTTGGACCGAGCAATTCCACTATCTATATGACCTTAGCTTGGCATTAGGAATCATTTTTCCCTGGTGGAGTTTACACCCCAGCTAGGGAGTGAATTGTTCCTGAAAGTTTATTAGCAACAAAGTCTATGGCTAGGAGGAACATCTAAGTCCTACACACAGTTGATGACTATTTATAAAAGATAAGTGTCTCTCATGTACTTATTATAATTGTTGTGTGCTTATTGTCTAGTTTATGATATGGGTTATCTCCCTGTATGATGTGCATATGCATGTTGAATATACTATGTGTCACAGTTGTATATATATTTGTACATGGATTTTATATGTTGTAGAGCTACCTTTTGCCACATATACAAGACATGGGTCATGACAGTTACGTGTGTTTACATGCTGTTAATTATATCAAGGTGTATGCTATCTCTGTTAAGCATTTGATATTTAGTTATGTCAAGTTGTGCACGTTATTGTTAGCTTTGCGTAGTCATCACATATGTACAGCATAACAATGGCTAAGTATTCCTAATGGTTGATTATATGACAATGGTCATCAGTAATTAAGGTGAGGCTAGAATCACCGATCACACAAGGAATAGCTCACATGTAAAAGGGGAACATAGCTCTTTGTGTGACTCTAGAGTGGTGGTGCGTGTAGTAGTAATAATGTGTCCAAAGTGGTTGCGTGCATAATAGTATTTATGAACTCAAAATTGTTTGTGCGCACAGTTGTCTTGTGTTTGTTCCATTGATTTAAATTGTGTGACACAACCATCTTGGGGTTGTGCACATTACTTCAAGTTTTGTTTTACAGACCAATGTTATAGAGAAGAAACTGCACACTAAATTCTTGGTGCGACATTGTGCAATTTGGTAACTGGGATATTACATTGTGGTATCTGAGAATTTTAGTAACGTGGATGTTACATTCTGGTATCATAGCATTTTGGTAACGGGGATGTTACATTGTGGTATCAAAGTAGTTTGGTGGCTGGGGATGTTACATTAAATGACTCCAAAATCTTTTCCTTTGAAACATAGAGTAAACGTGGTGTAGTGGCAATTAACTCTGATAATGCTTGACCCTCACCACACAACTTTCGCAAAAGTGAGATTGTGAATTTAACCCTATCCACTCTGGAATTAAATATTTGTGCATCCCTTATAACTAGTTTGGCGATATCCTCTTCCTTCATGAAATTCCTAAGGAGGTTGATCTTAGACTGTATGTTTGTGTCAACACTACGAAACAAAAATCAAGGGTTACAAATAACCACCCTTCAAATCTGGGCAGGTGTGGTCAAACCACAACCTTTTAACAACTCAAAAACTTCTTTCAGGTTCCAGCATGATTTTTGACGAAGCAAATCCTTGTTATGCCTAAATTCTTTTGAAATTTCTTTAGGTGTTAAGCCATAATTGTTGATAAGAAATTCTTTGAAAACCCCCCTTCCTAGTGGAGTTGTGGATGGGGATGATATTTGGGTGTAGAAATTGGAGAATGTTTTATGGGATTTGAGAGTAAAAGTAAATTCAAGTGCATGAGGAAGCATTGATTTCAATAATGTGAAATGGTTAGTTATCACCCATTTCCATATCATCGTCATCATCATTTGTGCAGAAGGAAGGAGACGACAAGAAGCAATTACCTAGTAATCAATAGCCCTTGGTTTGAAGGTCATAGAAGGCTACAAAGCGAAGCAAAAACATCGGTTGGGTCAGAGAGTAGGGTTTTATTAGTGTTTGGGAACAACTATGTGACAATGATTGGATATAGTTTGGTTTGGTTTGGTAACTGGCCAGGGCTTGCTATCACACACATACAATATGGTCATATGGATAGACCTCACTAAGCTCTACATTTCAAATAACAGAAGACTAAAAAAGCAAAGATTAATAAAATAAATTTAATACAACGCTTAAGACGAGTGTGTTTTCTCCTCATGAACGTAGGTTTGTGTTTTATACTTTGTAAGGTAAAGTCGAGCTTAATAAAATAAATTTAATACAATGCTTAAGACGAGTGTGTTTTCTTCTCATGAACGTATGTTTGTGTTTTATAATTTGTAAGGTATATGAATTATTATTGTTTTATAAATATTAAAAAAACATATAGTCTAGAGGTCACTTATGTGTGTTCGATTTTTTCTTGAAATATCAATACAATGGTTTATTTTTTTAAATATTAAAAAATTATATAATAAATTTTAATTTTCATTATTATGCAAACTATATGAACATTTGTGATCTCTTGTTGAGTTCCAAATCTTGAGCTTGTTCAAATGACTTCATAACCATTTTGAGCATCTCATGTAATCAATGTAATACATGCTATCACCATGATTTGGTTACACATGTACCAAAGTTAGGTGGTTTTCAAAGTATACCTACTTTACATTGCAGATTATACTTGATACAATGTTCATGAAGAAGTTTCATTACCAAAATTATTATTTCTAGAGTCCTTCGCTCGGTTTTTATCAGTATTTGACACCCTTAGCATAGGTTTCCTTCATATATCCCATGATAGCTTGGGTATTGTTATTTGGGATTATACCTGAGCAGATAGTCTCCAAAACTTAAAAAAATATAAATTTATATAAAAAGCAAGTTTTGAACAAGTGTCATATGATTGTGCCATGTATCATCATCCTATACAATGATGTGAAGATTGGATCCAACCTAAAACCCTAATTTCTCCATATAATTAGGAGGTTTAAATGTGGAAAGGGGACCTTCTCTCTCCGTATTACTCAGTGAGTGTTCTTCCTCATTTGTAGCTAGGTTTTTTTGGCATCCACTTTGATCCTTGGTTATGTTATGGATGCGTTGCATATTTTTATAGAGGATTAGCGTCATAAGAGGTTGAGTGTGAATAAATCCAAGTTCATGTATGGAGGTCATCATCAGAGATGGTAGGTATATGATGTTATAACTAATTTCCAATTATGATAATGAATATCCCTCCTCCTCCCCCCCCCTTCTTGCCCAAAAAAAATGTTGTTGTGTTATCTATCAAAATTTATCTTTAATAATTACATTCATTAGATGTTGAATTCATCATTTAATTCTTGTTTTGCTTTCATTTCAATTTGCAAGATAATTCATAGATTTATGGTTATGAAATATGGTTTTATTGAGAAAGAGTATAGGAATGGTTGTTGTTTGACATGTTTGCACATGTGATTGAGATTCTAGTTCTTTGTATGTTGTTCTTCCTCCAACTCAGACAAATACCAAATTGAATAGAATATCTCTTGGAGTAAATCTAGGTTTTCCTTGTCCTCTCCTTCCTATCTCTTATTGATTTGTATAATTAAATTGATATCAAGTTAGGGAAAGAATGGGTTGGATCTTAGATCTGTCGATAAAACAACAATTGCTTATCAAGGAGGCTTTGACACTTGTGTGTGAAAAATATCTTGCAATAGAAATGGTGACTCCACCAGGAAATAATTCTTAGAATTATTCCTATGGTTTACTTGGTCTTTTCCCCCACTTTTTGTAGTTTGGTTTTGTTGTTAAATACATTGGTAATCTTAAAAGTTTAGGCCTACTTTCTGGTTGGTTAGTAGGCAAAAATTTCTTCTTTATTTTTATTTTTTAATTTTTCAGTTTCTTTCATCACAAACTTTGGTTTTCCTAGAATAGATGTGCATAGGGTATATGATTTTTAGTGTATCCTATGCTCATGGTGTTGTTGTTCTTTTTTATCCTACACTAGAAATTCTTTGGTTGTATTTTAAAGATTTTGTCCTTTTGGTCTCTTTAGTGAGTTATCAACAGCTCACTCAACCCTTGGTCATGGAAATCGTTGTCAATGCTTCTCTTTGAGCCTTTCTAGCCATTGTTGGGTCATTTCACCCTTGCACGTGTCCTTCCTAACATTGGGGGGTTTATGACCCAGGGTTCATCCAGAGTGACCAACAAAAACCCCAAGGCATCGACATATCAATCCTCAACCAAGGCTAAAGAAGGTCTCACCCAAGACACCAAGAGGATCACAATGACCATATGTTCTTATGTCAGTGATGGAGGACTAATTACAGAAAGATCCATTCGGGTTCGCTTTCAGACAATCCATTGAACACTAATTAACCCTTAACAATATGAAACAACAACAGATGCACATTTAATTAAAACACGAGTAACACATTATAGACTTGAATCACTGCAAATTTATTATATTCATTCCATCATCGCAAATATACATTAAGAAACTCATAAATTGATAGCAACAAATCCATACTCTTCTATGAATTTCCCCATGGTCACATTACATCGCGCCATGCACATCCTTCCAGACTCTATAGAGATGAAAAGCTCAGACTTACAACCAGAGAAATTACAAAACCATGTGCTTTGAGTGAGCTCAAGGACATTGATGAGAAACAACAACAATAATCAACTGACTATTGAGTTGACTCTCTTTCTATTGTCATTTCTCCCTTTTATCTGTTTCTCAGCTCTAACACTCAGTCACTTTCATTTCTGCTCCACTCGTTTTGTTGAATGCCAGTCCCACATGCTTCTATCACTCACATGAATTCCATGTAGCCTCTTTGGAATTGTGGCGATCTAAACTACCTTTCCATCTTATTTTCTAGATGCTCCACAATCCCTCATGTTGCTTGTAGTAATCGTTCAGGGATATTTCCCAAAGATTATTTTCTTGATTTTGGTGTGCATGTAGTTTCTTCTTGATTTATGGCACACGTCACAAAACTTGGGTCGACACACATTGGTAGAACTAGAACTGATGCAGATTAAATAAACTTGGTCTAGTGCATGCACCTTTTGCCTCTCCTTGCGTATTTGCTTAAGCATGCACAAAACTTGAATGGACACACATAACTTCGTTTGTGCGTGTGCACAATATTAACCCAAAACTTTGGGAGCCAATAGGACCCCACCACTATTATTTGGCTTGTCCTCGAATCAACTACCTTAATGAGTGACTGTCGCAACGAATGGAACTGTCTTCAGGAGCTCATGGACGAAATCCTTGAGCTAGCGATCAATATCTTTAAGGTTACTGTAGATTTTAACCTTGTACAATATTTTATTGCAAATAGATTTTCAATAAAAGAACATAAAAGATACAATGGAAAATACACACATCACACAGAGATTTTTCCCCTGGAAACCCAAACCGGGAAAACCAACATATTCTATATTCATTCACCGTGATACATTTCTTACAATACAATATAAATATATGAGCCAACGACATCCAAAAACCTAACCCAATGACCTAGATTAGTCAACAACCCTAATTCATTAACCGAAAATAGAAAACCATCAAAACAAAGAAGGTGCTGAAAAACCGTCCAACAATGGACATGAAAATCGAGGAAAAAAAAAATTCTCGGGGGAGCTACCCCCAAACCCCCTGCGCTCTCAACACAATGTAGCAATCACTAAGGCTATTTATGCAAAGAATATAACACATACCCAACATTATCCCACTTGTTGTTTTCTTTTCATACAGGGGGTTACAGGGTTACATAGTCAACAATCCAGGGCAACAATGCCCATGGATCCTCCACACCAAGAGAACTTCTCAGTGCTCACAGATTTTGTTAATGAATATGCAACATTCTTCAAAGTGTCCACCTTCATCAACAACACTTTATTTTCTCCAATCATGTCTCTCACAAAGTGATATTGAATATCAATATGCTTTGTCTTTGAATGATAAGCTAGGTTCTTCGCCAGAAAAATTGCACTCTGACTGTCACAATCTATCCTTACATCTTGTTGTACCAACCCAATACCTGAACACAATCTTTGTAACCATAATACTTCCTTACTTTCATGTGTGGATACCATGTATTCATCTTTTGTAGTTGAAAGTGCCACTACAACCTATCTTTTTCTCATCCAACTAATTGCTCCTCCAAATAGGTTAAACACATACCTGCTTGTAGATCTCCTACGATCAAGATATCAAACCCAGTCTGCATCCATAAAGCCATGTATGTCCAACACTCTTTCCAATATTGATATTCCTTGGTAGCACAATCCATAGCTAGCAGTGTAACACAAATACTTGAAAACCGTTTTTATTACTATCCAATGATCCTTCTCTGGTATTGACATATACCTGCTCAAAAATCCCACTGCGCATGCAATTTTGGGTCTAGTACAGACCATTTCATACATCAAACTGCCAACTGCACTCGCATATGGAACACGAGACATGTCCTCTTTCTCTTCCTATGTCTTGGGACACTGATCTACGGATAACTTTACACCAACAGGAATAGGGACCTTGACTGGTTTACATTTCTGCATATTAAAACTCTGCAATATTGTCTCGACATATTTTCTCTGATTAACCGGAGCTTCCGTTTTTTCTGATCTCTTTTAATTTCCATGCCCAAAATGAAATTTGAAGCACCAAGATCCTTCATGTCAAATTTAGAGGACAACCGATTTTTCACATCTTGGGTAATCTCCTTATTGTTTCCTATCGGCAACATGTCATGCACATACAAGACCAAAAAAATCAAATGATCACCAATTAATTTAAAATACACACAGTGATCCTCTTTGCTTCTTGTGAAGCCGAGTCCCAACATATAATTTTCAAATTTTTGATACCACATCCTTGGTGATTTTTTTAAACCATACAAGGACTTTTTCAGCTTGCATACTAGCTCCTTCTTTCCCTTCACAACAAAGCCTTCAGGCTACTTCATATAGATTTTTTCCTCCAGATCCCCATGTACGAATGTTGTATTCAAATTCATCTATTCTACTTCAAAATCAAATGCAACAACAACAAATAATAGAAATATTATAGAAGTTAACTTGGCAACAGGAGAAAAAATCTCACCAAAATCAATTCCCTCAACCTGGGAATAACCCTTTGCTACTAACCGAGCTTTGTATTTCTCCACTTTGCTTTCTGCATTCAACTTCTTTTTAAATACCCATTTGTTTCCCATAGGATTTCTTCCAGTCGACAACTCCACTAGATCCTAAGCCTCATTCTTATACAAGGCTTCCATTTCTTCATCCATGGCCTTTTCCCATAGATTTCCATCCTCTGAATCCACTACCTCCATGATAGTTCTAGGATCATCATCAGTAATAGACGAAGTAAAATTTGAATGAAAATCAAATGGAGTATACCTTTACGGTAGCCTTATTTCTCGAATCGATCTCCTCAATACTGGAGTATGAGGATCTTCTTCTTCTGATTCATGTTCTTCTATAGAGACTGATTCATCATCCTTTAAATAAAACTCTATTTTCTCTGGTTCTTCCTTACTTGGTAGGAATTCCTATTTAACAACATCCTTCATTTATCTAAATACCACATATTGACTATACACAACCTTCTTTGTTTATGAGTTCCAAAGCTTATAACCTTTGAGACCATCTTTATACCCAATAATGATACACTTTTCAGCCTTATTATCTAACTTACTCTTATTTTCCTTTGGAACATGAACATAGGCCTCACAACCAAATACCTTGAGATGTGTGAGAGAAGGTTTCTTACCAGTCCATACCTCTAGTGGATTCTTGTCATCCAACACTGATGAGGGTTATCTGTTGAC
>ML787254.1:107553-124339 GCA_009831015.1 Picea engelmannii
CTTTGTAGTTTCTTGGATTGTTGGTCTCCTCCCAAAGCCGACCTACAAGCAACTTGAGTAACACAAAGCTACAAGATATACTATCTCTACTTATCAATGTTAGTGTTAATATATATATCTAGATGCATTAATCAAATGAAATCAAATAAACACAATGTTTGGGACAAGAAAATAATTCTTTTATTCAGATGTGAAGATTACAATGATTGCAACCTTCTTTATCGGGAAAATGCTCTGCAAACCAGGACCGAGCTCCTCTTACTGCTGCTCCAAGTGCATCATTCCCATGTCGCCTCTCACAATCAGCTGATCTCTTTAGGAAAAGGGAAGGGATTGTATAAGGATAAAAGGCTCAAGAGGGAATGTTGAGGCCAAATCTCAGAAAGGGTTGCAAAACTTGGGATACAAGGGAAAGGGATTTTGGCAGAGTTTCTCTGTTCTCTTGCTTTATGTTGAAATGAGACCCCAAGACCTCCTTTTATATGATAAAAATATAGTTAGTCGATTTGGGGATGGGCTACAAGGGGTAAAATGGTTGGGAAACCGACTATAGCCCGTAAAATCTACCAAATTCCTTACAACTTTTTATTTTTTGCAACTTTTGGAGATAAACGCGGGTTGTTTTAGCATGCATATCACGTATGTAATTGGGTTTTCTAGTTTTCATATAATGTATGTACGCGGGAAGTAGTGCAGCAGGGTGCATACATGCTCCAAAAAATGATTTTTTAAGAGAGAGTCTCAATAGTAATTTGGAAAATTGTGCAAGTAGAAAGGCCAATGCCATGTATGCATAGGTAGAGCATTTTTGGGTTATAACAATCCCACATGAAGCCAAGTAAGTAGGAAGCATACACAAATAGTCATTGAAACCCATGCCTAAAGTGAGGGAAATTGATTAAGGGATTTTCCCCTTATGATCTTGTGTCTATATCACAACAGATCAAGACTAAGTGGTAGAGACAACAGTCTCCCTGTTGTGTCCTTTTCGCCGCTTGAATGAGCAAAAGATGGGTACTTGCGAGTCTAGTTGGGTCTACTAGATAGGAAAAAGGTTAGTGTATGAACCAAATGATTCAATCACATGAAATAAACAAACAACTAAGCTAACAACAACTAAATAAATGAAACTAAAATGCATAAGGAAGTTAGAACCAAAATCAATCAAAGAAATGACCAATATTCATGCCACCAATGGAGAATTATATTAGTGGGAAAACACCACATAGAAAGGGGGACTTATGGATCCCCTCTTCCTCCTTGGGAGGGTTCTTGAGTCCCCTATGTGAGATATCTTCTTACAAATGGTAAACTAGAAAGAAAATGGTGAAGAAATCCAAGCTTATTCCCTCAAGAGGTGAGGTGAATAGCTGAATGAGATGATGCTAGTATGCTCCAAGAAGAAAGGAGGTTTCTTGTAGGAGAATAGAGGAAGCATAGCAATACAATGAGATTATTCAATTCATAGTGCACCCATGGCCTCTTTTTATAGCAAATCTTTGATGAAATATCCAACCGGTCTTTAGTGTGAACAAGGGGCCCTTTAGGGCACCCTTAGTGCTTTGACCAACCCCCCATTCGGATTCAACTCAGATTTGAGGGTCAAATCAAGTTGGGAGCTGGTCTAGAAGTGGGTGAGGGGTAGAAAAGAACCATAAATGCACCGTTCATAGGAGTGCATAGCTTTTCTCGTACACAATCGTGCATCGGGCGCAAATGCACTTTTCCGGCTTTTTTAGCCTATGCACGTGCACACGCTTCCTTTAGTGTTTCAACACATGTCAATTTTTTGACCAGTTGTATAGTTTGTTCCTTTTGGAAATGAATTTTTGGGGCTCCAGGTGAACTAATAGGTGTTTGAATATGTTGGATTCCTTTAACCATTTGCGGACGAAATTTCAGTGATAACAGATGCCCCCTGATGTGTGAGGTTAGGAGCATACGTATAGCCGAAATACATCAATGTTTCTTCTACTGAGAGTACCATTGTAATGAAGAGTGTTGATAGGAATTGCAAGAGAAATCCATCGGAGGGAGAGGAGAAACTGTGGGACCCAAACCTTTCTCTAGGTAGGGGAAAATAAAAGATGCCATGCTTGTGTCATGTAACTCAAAAAAATTTAAGATGGTAACTGAATTTGTATGCTGATGTAGATAACCACAACAGCCTCCAGGGAGGTTTCATAATGGCAGATGAAAATTATGATGGTGATTATACTCCGAAAAGAGGCAAGGACGTCTGGAAGAAGTGTCGATGACTTGTAGGCATTGATGGCATAATGAATTCAGAGGTCGTCAGCTAGTAGAAAACAACTACAATAGTCGCATAGTAAGATCCCCTGTGACATGAGAGTGTGTTGAAGTCAAATGTTAGGGGGGTCAATGACAATAGAGAGAAATAATGGTTCTCTCTATGTCGTCCGAGAATCCTCATTGTAAAGGTAATGAGAGTCAAGATACGGTCGCCCTTCTGGAAACTGTGCTGAGGTCGACAGAAAGGGAGACACAACTCCAAGAAGCAAATAGGGCTTCATGAAATCCACTGGATAAGATCAAGAACTAATAAGGAACATGGACGAAGTCGAGATACAGTGAAATTCAAGACTACCCTTGGTTGGGGATATATGTGAAGAATGATTGGAAACAACCGTGAAACTAGATCTAGCATCAGGGGGACGACTAGATGTGGGTTAAATTGTGCCAAAGGCATGACAAAGTGGACAAACTCGGAGATTAGGGGTACATGGACTGTGGGATACTCGAGGTTTATGGAAAATGTCAACATGAGTGAAAGATAGTGAGTGCCCCAACCAAGAATGACATGGGTTGCTTTGCCAGGAAAATAGAAGGTCGCTAAGGGAGAAAACAAAAAGCTATGTAAATGCTGGAAAAAAAAGGCTTTTTACAACGACCAAATGAATAAAAAATAATTTGGGCTGAGTGTATAGATATAGAAACGGCTGCCCCAGTGCAAGATGGATTGGCCTGTGAGGGCACAAGTTGTGTGGAGAACTAGTGGAGGGTGGGGGCCCCATGGGTGGGTTTCTCTACGAGGTAAATGAATGGAGGGAAATTTGCAGATGGGCAAACTGATTGTGGATGAAATGGAGGGTTAATGATACTGCGAGAGTGCATTAAAAATTAAACCGTGATGAAAGACCCTGGGAGACCATTGGGAAAGATAGCAAAATGAGGAGAAGGAGTATGTGGCTGATTCTCGAAAATGTGTAAGACTATCGAGACTCCCATCCCTAGGGGGTGAAAGCAGCATGAGTGTCAAAGTGTCGGGGGGAATATAAATGGGACAACTGATGTGGGGGAGAATGCTACCAAGTGACAATACCAAATTGCAGTGGAGGTGATAGTTTTGCATAGCCGGGATTGAGGATCCTAGAGGCACATGTCAGAGGGTGTGACTGGGAGATGTAATTGATATCTATAGGGAATGATTACATGCAAGTGTTGATCATATACCTGAAGGGGTTGCGTAGGTTTGTGGTGACCATGTACTTGCACACATTAAAACTAAATACCCGATGTGAACAATATCTGAAGATAAAGAACATATAAAAGCTATTTGATAATTTTGTACATGAGCATGCGTACCTGAGCGTGATGTGAAAAAATGTTCCCCCAGGGCCGGGTGTGGATGGTGGCCCGGGGAATGTGATTGTGTATGTGGAAGGATTCTGAGCCCATGGCTAAAAATGGATCGAAAAACAAAGACTCTGAGCTCTCGTAACTGAGCATGGAAGTTTGAAAAAAGGGACTATATATAGCTATGGGGCCCACAATGCCACATCATTTGTACCTGCTGCCATAGTGAGTTGACGAGAGGATTCTAGAGGAGATTTGGAGATTACGGGAGTTTGATCTGACCGATCCAGGATTTACGAGAGCCAAGTTAGTGGTCTCATCCTCCTGCATAGTAGATAGGTGTTATTTTCTGGGTAGGGTTGTACAAATGGCCATACTAGGGGTTTTTGTAGGGGTGGGCCCACCAATGCACGGGAGAAGGAAGGAGACCCACGCTCAAATGCGTGGGTACAATTCTGTCTCCAGTGTATGATGTGTGGCTGTGTTGATCACATTCGCGCATGGGGGGCGTGTGGGTGGGACAAACAGGTGCGTATTTGGTGTGCGTCTGTTCGATTTACAGCTGCGCACTGTGCGCAACTGTGTTTCCGACAGTTGTGCATTAGTGCGCAACTATGAAGAGAATAGGTGCACATGAATACACACCTGTGGGTGTGACAGATGCGCATCTGTTTCTTTGGCAGCTGCTCATTGATGCACACCTATGCGAAGAACATATGTGCATGTGTGTGCACCTGTGGGGGTGACAACTGCGCACTTGAGGCAAAGCTGGGGTTGGTGAAAAAACTTGTATTTTTGCATATTTTTTAATGATGATGATGGTTGATCAAGCACTGTTGGTGTGAATGCAGGTGATCAGCTCAATATGTGAGTCCATTGGAGAGAGCAGGACTGGGAGCACTTCAGGGAGGTGGTGAGAGATGAGTTGGGTATTCGAAGACTTTTGGCAACCTGTGGGTCGCTGAAGTTCTTCGACTGCCCATTGATACAGGTGCAAGAGTACCTGTTACAGTATCTGATTTCTATGTGGAGAACTGATCTGTAGTGCTTCATTGTGCGGGGGGAGCATTTGACATTCTCAACGACACAGGATGTCTATTTCTTGACGGGGCTCCCTTTTTGGAGAATGGACCTACCTGCTAATCCCTAGTTGCCAGCAGGTGTACACTTGGTAGACGTGACACAGAGGTATTGTTCGGGACCAAACATTATATTAGGTTTAGATGTCCATATCGAGGTGATGCACGATTTGTTGCACTAGTGTATCGTGGCGATGATTGTGAGGATCTATGGGTCCTTAGCGACTTAGTGGATCAATGGTGGTCAGCTGATGATTATGCAGAGAGTTTTGTATGGAGATTTCTTCGCTTGGGGGTTGATGCTGCACACCAAGATGATGGGGTAGATTAATCGGTGTCGGACTGCGGACTCTGGTGACTTTGCCTTTGCATCAATCTTGGTGGTGCGGTTTTTGGAGAGGGTGCCCATGTTGCACCCTAGAGTGTTGATGCCAGCGACTAAGGCAGGAGAGCCACGACTGATGCAGTGGGAATCATGTTTTGTACGACATGGAGGTGGGGAGTGTGGCCACTATTTCACGGCTACCTTGGCGTGTGTGTGGTGCTAGATTGCACAAATTATACTGTGGTTCCCATATGGTGGGATGGACTTTCGGCATGGTTCGGATATGGTGTTGCCTCCTGGGGAGGTTTGGGACCAACGAGGTATGTTGGTGTACTTTATGTTTTGTGATTTTGATAGTATAGCATATGTTTATATATGGATGTATGTTGATGCTATCGTTTGTTTGTGTTTTTGCAGATGTGGGGCCATGAGGTCGAGAGGCAGAGTTGGTTGCAGAACCAGCTCGTTAGGGGCCAGTGAGACCGTCGCGGGTAGAATCATGGGAGGGAGAGAGATGTCAGAGGGATGAGGATGGTGCAAGGCCAGTCGATGAGGTTATAGCCAACCAAAGGCATAGATTTGACGATCCAGGTGCAGAGCCATCGCATGCGCCTCGGGGAGAGGCTGGTGGGGATTTAGAGGATTTCTGCTACTAGATAGAGATGGTATTACATGGCATGCCCAAGGGTATGTGGTCCCACATCTAGGATGAGAGAGTCCTGGAGAAGTGTGTGGGTGGCCTTGCAGAGTTGTGGACCCTTATCTGCAGAGCAGTTGTAGCAAGGGCAGCGATGATTGGACGACTTCCCCCCAGACGTGGAGGACCCCCATTTGGTGGGGCACCTCCTACAGATAGAGGACCTGGTGGTGGCGCTCTAGAGGCACCATGAGTGCTATGTTGTAATATTTTGGTATTTATATAGGTCTCCAAGCCCATTTTGTATATAGGTCAGTGTGACACCTATTTTGTACCCATAGGGGTGAGGGGGGCTCACTTGCCTACAGGTGACGTACATTTTGTACCATTTTTGTAAACATTGATCATTATATATAGATATGGATATACATGGTTATGATCTCTGTAATGTTCACATGTGATGAGATTTTTTGGTATGTTTTTGTTGATGTCTAATTTATATGTTGTTTGACAGACGGTTGATGGTTTATGTATGTGTGATGGTGTCTTGATGTGATAAATGCCAATCTAACACTAGGTTAGCCATGTTATATGCAATTTAATTGAATTTTCATGGAATATGTGTAAATGTAATTGAATCAAAAGTGCGAGATAAGAGTCTAACTTGCAGGTATTTGCGGAAAAGGAAAGGATCGCGAGCATGGTATACATTGTTGATTTATAGGACGACAAGCTGGGAATATAATAAGAAGTTGAGGTGATGAATGTGGTGGTGACTGGCCTTGGTGAGGAGGCCAATGACGGAGGTGTATTCTGCTTGGTTGTTGGTTGCTAAGACCAAACATATGCCGCTGGAGTGGAGTAGTTCATGTGAGGGGGTATAGAGGGCCCAAGCGACTAAAGCGAGATTTTGTGTCCAACGGATAGCTCCATCATCGTAACCGATGTGGTAGGCCGATGGAGGTGACATATGTCAATAAAACGAATGATAGATCAGACATGAGGTGTGGAGGGAACACAAGAAGACTAAAAACTCTACAAATGTGTACAAAAGAAAAAGCCTAGTGTAGAATGACTACTCTTAGGCGTAAAACCTCTTTAGGTATAAATTGTTGATGGGTTATTTGAGAGGATAGCCTTCTAGAGAGGCTAGGATGTATATACCTTTAGTGAGGTAGTGTTGGATGATGTAGGGTTCATGCCATAATGAATCGAATTTCCCATGACTGAGAGTATCGTGAGCGATATCGTAGGCTAGGATGAGATCTCCTTCGTTGAATGAGAGAAGGTTGACATGGTGGTCAAAGGTGGATTTAGATCATTTTTTAGCTGCCTCATTGTTTTGTAATGATGATTGACGATCTTCATCCAATGATTCTAAGTTCAGCAAGCACTGCTCCATTGGAGCAGTGTCGGGTAATAGATCGATGGCGGTGTGCAACGTGGGAATTTCACACTCGATGGGGAGGGTGGCTTCAATCCCATGGATGAGATGAAATGGTGTAAAACCGGTGGTAGTTTTGACTACCGTATGATAAGCCCGTAACATTGAAAACAACATATGATGCTAATTGGTTTTATGCTTGTTGACAGTGCGTTGCAACATGGTTTTGAGAACTTTGTTGACAACCTCGACCTGTTCGTTGGACTGAGGGTAGTATGGGGAGGAAAACTCATGGGAGAAGCCTAACCTTGAGGAGAGTTCAACAAAGATCTCATTCTCAAAGTGTTTACCATGGTCAGAGACTAACTGTAGTGGGACTCCGAAGCGGGTAATTACGTGGTTGAAGAAAAAACGCGTTGTTGTGTCAGCGGTGTTGTTGAAGGTAGGCATGGCTTTGGCCCATTTGGTAAAATAATCTACTTCCATGATGATGTACTTGTGTCCATTTCTATATGGAGGATTGAAAGTCATGAAGTCTATGCCCCATTTGCAGAAGGGGCCGACAGTGATGATTGGATGTAGAAGAGCAGGTGGTGCTCGTGCTTTGTTTGCATAAAGCTGGTATTTGTCGCATCACTTAACGACGTGGATGCAGTCATGATACAATGTGGGCCAGAAGTATCTGGATCAAATGATTTTTTGGGTGGTGGACATCCTTGAGAGGTGGCCACCACAAGTGCCGCTATGGAAATCATTCAAGACTATGTCGGCTTCGTTGATGGTCAAACATCGACAGAGTATGGTGTCGAATCCATGATGATACAAAATGTCATTGATGAGGAGGTAGCGAGGGGCTTGGTGGCGAATGCGCCGATGATTGTCTCATGAGAGATGGGTTCCAAAATTTTGTGTCCGAAGGTAAACAAGGAGGTCACCATACCAAGAGTCATCCGAGGGGATGTAGAACAGGTGTTCGTTGGGAAAATCTGTATTGACGGGTGCATCGTTAGTGTTAGAGAGAAACGTCATGATGATTTCGGTGAGAAAAAGTGCTTTCTTGATTTTGGGAGTTGAAAAGTCGAGGTCATATTCCTAAAGGATGACGATCCACCAGGAATATTTACCAGTAATTTGTCGTCGACTAAGCAAGTACTTCATGGGATTGGAATCTGCCACAACTTTGGTAGTGCGAAGCAAGATGTAATGACACAGTTTCTGGACTGCGAGGACAAATGCGAGGGCGAGTTTCTCTTCATGATTGTATTTCAGGGGTGGTCCTGAAAGGTTTTTACTAATGTAGTAAATAACATTCTCTTGGTCATCATCCCGTAGTTGGATGAGAACTTCTGCTATTGAGACGGATGAGGCCGATAAGTAGAGGATGTATTCATGATCATAGTTTGGTAGACTAATCAAAGGGGCATTGGAGAGCACCACTTTTAAATCATCAAAAGTGGTTTGGGCATGTTCATCCCATCAGAATGGGATATCATGATGTAGTAAGTGAAGGAAACCATGCATGTGAGTGGCGTATTCTGGGACAAAGCGTCGTAAAAAGTTGGCTTTGCCTTGTAGGCTTTGCAGTTGACGCAAATTCCTAGGTGTTGGAATTTCTGTGATAGCTTGGAATTTGAGGGAGTCCACTGTGATGCCATGTTGGGAGACGATGAACCCAAGGAGGCATCCAATGGTGACACAAAATACACACTTGAGGGGGTTCAAGCGAATATTGTATTATCAACATCGTTGAAAGACGACTCGTAAGTCATCTAGATGTTGCGTTCGTTTCTTGGATCGAGCAATGAGGTCATCCAAGTAAGAGAGAATGATGCGAGAAAGATCATGGAAAATGTAAGTCATGGCCTGTCGAAATGTCGCACCTACTTTTTTGAGTCCAAAATGCATGACACGATAAGAAAAAGTGCCCCATGGGGTAGTGAATATGGTCTTGCGCTGATTTGCTGGGTGGATTTGGATTTGATTGTAGCCAGAGAACCCATCCATGAAGGAAAAGTCCTCGTCGCCAGCACAGTCATTGATAATTTGGTCGATGAAAGGTGTTGGGAAATTGTCTTTGGGACAAGCACGATTAAGATCACAAAAGTTGGTGCAGACGCGAATAATGCATTGTTTTTTGTTAACGGGGATGGGGTTGGAGACCCATGACGTGCATGCGATGGGGTATATGAACCCTGCAATGTGTAGTTTTTCAATCGGCTTTGATAGCCGCTGCTTTGGATGGGTGCAGTGGGCGTTTCTTTTGACGTACATGGATGATATCTAGCCATGTGTCGATGTGATGTTCAATGATAGAAGGATCGAGGCCGGGTATTTCTGTATATGACTAGGAAAAAATATCCCGGTATTCCTGAAAGAGAGATTTGTAAGCTATGAGTTCCTCAGGGGATCATGTGATGCCAATGGTGATTTCTTCTATGATCCTTGGTTTGATGGAAATGTTAATTTTGACAGTGGGGGAAATATTGGCCATGTTGCATTCTTCAAAAGCATTGGGGGCAAGGATAGGGTTGTTGAACTAGTCTATATGCCCTAATGGAATGAAATCCTTTGTTTCGATTGCGCATATGGAGGCTTGGCTAGGGGGGTTAAAGGCTTCATGTGAGAGAAAGAGCACTCAGTGTTGGAGCTCATTCCAAGGGAAATCAGGGGTAGTGAGTTCCTCTAGGATATCTTCGTTGTAGTGGAAGATGTGAGAATATAGAACCTTGGTGATAGTTACCATGTGGTTGTCTTTAGGTGGGGAAGATGTAGAGGAGGTATCAAAACTATAGTGCGATGGTGTACTGGACATAAAACAAATGTATAGACACTATGGGTTGTAAACTATGGTTGGGGGTAACATTTCCTGAGGGAAATGAACCAGAGAATTGGGGGGATTTGGGGGAAATCCTCAGATAGTCTATCCATGAACCATGGAGGGGTGGGAAGTGATTCAGGTTCATGGGAGTTGATGTGGACGGTACCTTCAGAAGGAATAGGGGGAATCACTTGCATCATAGGAAGTGAGGTGGTTGGAGGATGTTGAATAAGGGCCATTTGATGACTCTTGTATTCAATGATGATAGGACATTGGTACGTGAAATGATCAAGCAAGTCACAAAGAGATCAAGGGCACCTCATCCTTTCATTGAATAAGGTCGTGACATAATGGATGTCAGTGACGTGGGTACTTGATGACGTGGGTGGAGGAGGGTCTTGCTAAAAGTTTTGGCATAGTGTCATTAGTGTCTGCTGAAACTGAGGTAATGCAAGGAAATGATGAGTGTAGTGGCCATACTCTGAACAAATGGCACATGCAAATTTTGTTCACAACCCTTTACTACCTGTAGTGGGGGACGCGGTGGTAGTACTAGTTGTGCTTGGTGAAACGACGAGCGGTGTGGTTGCTCGAGGGAGTTTAATCAAATTGTTTAACTTGGGGAGAGAGGGACATCTATTTGTGGGGTGTCCCTCTCTCTTGCAGAGTGCACAAGGAGGTTGAACTCTAGGAGGAAGTGGAGCAGAGGGCTCTTTCTTCTTTCATCTACCCCCAGCTATTGTCATGGTTCTGACAAGTGGGGATGAAGGAGGTGTGGTCAGAGTTAGTACTAGAATCTGCATCGAGATTCCCTCTGTTTGGGGAGGGAGGGATGGTGTAGGAACCATCGCGGGTGGATGGAGATACCATATTGGAATGGCGAGCACCATGTTGGGAAGGGTAAGCTTTGTGGCTACCTGGAAAGCTTGTACTCCCAGTGGGGGGTAGAAGAAGGGAATTTGAGTAATGTATTGGGGGATTGTCTCCCAAATTGGGATTTGACCCTAGGGGAGAGTGAAATCAGGGATAAGTGGTGTCATAGGGTTCTCAGGGGATTCCTGAGTTAGCATTTCTTCTACTAGTGGGTTGTCAGGGAGTGGAGAAGCCTCGATGGGAGGAATGGTATCTCCATTTTCAGTTCCATTGGAAGATATGACACACACTTGTGTTGAGGGATGTATGAGAGGTGGTGCTACATGGTATGCCCCTAGCAAGGATGGGTCTTTGAAAATTCCTAGGCCATATCCATGAGTGGGTAGGTGTCGGAACTAGTGTGAACAAGAGGTAGGATGTTATCGATATTGGAGGAGTGGTTAGGCTTGTAATGTGAAACTTGGTCGATGGTGATGATCTTCCCATTGTGGGGGAACATCATCGTTCGAAACACAGAAGAGGCCATGACCTTCACAGCATACATGTAGCTACACCCAAACAAGATGTCGTAATCAAGCGAGGTGTAGATAACCTCAATGTCAATAAGGATGGTTTTTCCCCCGAGTTCAGCGAGGACATTTTGAAAGAGCCCTTCAAGAGAGGATGGTCGTCCATCGCAAGCTCTTAAAGTGATGGCAGATGGTATTAGCTTAGGAGAGCCAAGTTTCTTCCATACAAGTTTGGACATGATTCATGTGGATGCACCTTCATCGATGAACCGTAATGTTCTAGATTTTAACTGGTTTCTGGAAATCTACCAAAGTAGGGAGGTGAGGTTCCCCACAATCTAGATCAAATGTGATGAGTCTAGTATCAGTAGGGTAGACTTCCCCCAAGGTGGAAAGCAAGGATATCCGTTGAGTGAGACAGGTTTGGAGGACCTCCAATACTGACATGGCTACAGGAGACTACACCAAGTCATTGACCAGACTATAATTATGTGCTGCCCTAGCTTGGGGGTTTTTGACATTCCATCGTAATGGGATGCGAGGAATGAAAATGGGGGGTTCAATGTTAGGGCATGGAATCATCAATGGTTGTCCGGATGTAGTTGGAGCTACTTTCGAAGTGGTGGGATTAGATTCAACATGCGCGTTGTATTGATGACTGCACGTTTGTAGAAGAATTTATTCTTCACTAGTAAGGAGGATATTGTGATCCGTCGAATTTCCAGGGAGTTGATACTGTCCCATTTTTGGTGGGGCAGGATGTATCTCTTGCTGGGTATTCATCACGCCTTGGTGTGGAATAGGGTTTTTCAACATAGCCGGGGGTGGTTGTTGCAAATACTGTTGTGGGGCCTACTGAAGGCTAGGTGACACTGGAGGACGTGGCCCATTCATGGAATATTTCATCTGTTTGAAGTCAGAAATTTGGGGGCAATGGTGAGTATAATGACCATGCTCACTACAAAGAGCACAAGGGAAGTTCGCCCGGAGGTTGTTGTTTTTTTTCCTCCCTTGGCATTTTTTGTTATTTCCCCCTTGGGGGTTTTGGTTACCTTGGTTCTGGTTGCCCCCAATAGGTTGGTTTTGTTGGGGGTTATTTCCCCCTAGTCCTGGGTTATTATTGCTTCGTATTTTTCCTTTCTTTTTAGCATTATTCGACTGATGGGCTGGATTTTCCATATTCAGTTGCTCAAAATTTTGAAATTCCTGAATGGGAGAGGGATGAAAAAAGTTAACCCCGGTGTGTGGTTATCCTTATGGAGGAGAAATTGGTTGCAGAGGACCAGGAAATGGAAAATACAGATTATTTTGTGGAAACGATCCATAGAGTGCCTAGGAAGGCGTAGTGCTTTCACTAGTGCCTAGATTATAGGCTAAGGTAGAAGGGGTACCTAAACTTGGTTGAGAGGCTAAGCGCATAATGGGTGTTGGCGAGGGTCCACTTATGGGTGGAGGGGGGGCCACAGGGTATGGATATTGGTAAGGGGGAGGAGGGTAGTAAGATGGTCCCCCATACGTTGGCGGGTATTGGGGTGTACCATATATGGGTTGTGGTTGGATGCACGGATTGTGGTGTGTTGTGGTACCAATCAATCCATCTGCCGAATGAGACATCCCAGGTTTGTCCTGGATGAATGGTACGGGTCTGGGGGCGTCAGGTAGTACTGTGTACAAATATCCTGATTGAGCATAACTGAGGTCATACTGTTTAGCCTTGTTGATGGATTCTTCTTCAGTTTGGAAAAAGGTGGAGGCCACATATTTGGCAAGGATAGAGACGAGTGATCTGACAAACCAATTGAGGCATTGTTCTTTGGTGGTTTCTTCTTTGCATAAACTATGACGTCGATGCCATTCATAAATGTGGTCAGTGATATGTATGGTTGAGGATTGTTTACACTCAGAAAGCAGTTCTAGACCATTGTCATGATGAACTGGTAGTTGAAAGAAGGCCAAAAATGTTTTGGCCAATGATTCAAAAGTCACATGGGACCCTGATTTTTCGTCCACATACCACTTGGTTGATGGACCTCTAAGTGTGCGCTAAAATAACCTTAATCGGATGGAGTTGTCCATGATGCTACTTGAAGAGCACCATAAGTGGAAGGTTATGATATGGTTGGTGGTATCTTCTCCCTCCTTTCCTTCAAACTTGGGAATGTCTGAAGGTAGTTTGGTCAACATAGCGGGCCATGTGGGGTCATGCAATATAGTGTCATTCGTGAGATTATTCAAATCAAGTATGTCGAGGGAGGCCAAATATGGCATGTGGAGTGGTGGTGGAGGATTAGTTCTAGCCATGGTGTGAGTAGGTAGTGGACCTGACCCTTGAGGGGGGTTTGGTGGGGGTGTACTTCTCCCTTAGGAAGAAGTGTACCCTCTGCCTCCTTGTGAAGGAGAGACAGTGGGTGGATGACCTTGGTAAGTGGACCCAAGTAAAGTGGAACCAAGTAAAGTTGATACCAAGATATTATCACTAACAAGGGTGTGAGAGGGTTGAGTCAGTGAGTTGGTGAGACTAGGAACTCTACCTAGGAGAGGAGGGAGATTTTGCAAGTGTCTAGAACGCCGAGGATTCTGTGGGTCCCCTATGATGTTCGAATAGAAAAGTGAATGTGTGAAAATGGTGATGAGAGCAATAAATGAACAAGAGACTTGTATAATTTTGGACCTTCACAATATTTCTCACAATTGCATGTAATCACAAGAGCGTCATACATAAATAAATTGAAAAGGAAGCATACATGTGGGTAGGTGGATTTTGTCCGCATGGGAGAACAAAGAAGATAAATGCTACTGTCCTAAAAATATGTAACATCCTTCCTCTCAAATAGCACTGGACCTTCCAATAGCTCTCAATAGTGGGTCTGAAGCCACCAGAAGAGGAACTAGTGAAGGATGAAACAATCAGTTATAATGAGGGGTAGAGGGTGCATATCCCAAAAGAGATGGCAATATTTCCCAATAGCCACACAAAATCTGATCAACGTGCAATTGCAGCCCACAATTGCCACCTGGGTAGATGTCCTAAAATTTGGCCATTAGGTACCTCGACCAAAGTGAAACATTTATATTTCCAGCCTCAGAAATGGGTCACGGGATGGATCCCTTCCAAGAGGTGGGTGCCTCAAGGGGGGACGCACAGAACAACCATACCTCGACCTTCGACCCTTCACAGGTATCTCCCTGCCTTATGGTGTTAAGAACACTTGACTTGGATGATTTTAAAGTTCCCTATATGTCAACTTATAATGTTTAAAGATGTGAGAACCAGATAACGGGGGGTTATTTGGATGCCTACCCCTGAGATCCTACCTAGACTAAAAGATTTTTTTGGCACCTCCTGTGGAGGAAAACTTAGTGAGTTTTTAGAATTTTTTTTAGATGTGGTTGGTTGAGAGATTGGGGGTGTGAACCAATCTCGTTTGAGTTAAGTGGGTGTGGATAACTTCTTCAAGAAGTAGTGGGACGTTTCAGAATCCCTTTGGAGGAGACCTACTTCAACCTCCACAATTCGAGATGAAATTATGTGAGTGAGGAGTGACTTTGTGTGTGAGAAAGTGATAAAATGTGCCAAATTTTTAATAAGTTAGGTGTCACCTTGCAACATGTGGATTTCCTGTGGTCCTTACTGTTAGCACTTAAACTTGGCTTGTTCTCTTGGATTGTGGTTCTGGTCTAGATCTGTGATTTTGTTCGTATTTTCCCCCCTTTTAGCAGACTCGATCATACTTTTCTCTTCCCAGCATATATTTTCTTTGTCTATTTTCCTTTAGTCAACTGGTTTCCTTGTCCAAATGTGCCCGAGAGAAATTAGCCCCGATATTCTCTGTTCTCATAGAGGCCGATGGCTTCTCTTTTTACATCCATCACTGAAGATCCACCTTCCCAAGCCTAAGTCTGGTCATCCATCCCCATTTCCACTGTCTGCAGCATCGAGAGCGGTCAAATAGAGAAGAAAGTCAAGCAAGCGAGCGAGTGGAGATCACTTTTCAACGACAAGGATCCATTAGCGGGGAAGATTTGCGGTCATCGGGAAATTCAGGGATGCGAAGTGGCTCAAGTTTTAACGCCAAGGCAGAGGCCTAAGACCAGCAGTAAAGTGAGAATTAATCTAGGCCTTCCACCCCATGGAGATAGGTGGCAGCCGATTTTGCGATCCCAGGAGTCAGCATTTCGAGGTTTCCATTAGCAAGCGCACCATAGCCTTGCGTCCCAAAGTGCGAAGCCTCGGAAGCCTGGCCTATGGTCATAACCCATGGTCATATGGAAAGGAGTGGGCTAGTGAAGGCGGGGCGTGCATGGTCATGATGGACCCATGGTGAAACAATAGTGATGCCAATCTAGGTCATTCAAGCAATGGACACATGGCGCAGATCTGAGGTTTCGTAGTGTTAGCCACCGGGACAGCGGAGAAGAGATGCATCAGGGATCCTAGATACGAGAGGTTCCAACATAATCAGGACCATTGACCGAGCAAAGGTCTAAGCCGTTAGATATGATGTTTCAACTTTCGTCTACCGTGAGTCTAAGGAACAGGGGGCCGACTCCTTCCCCATCACCGATACGTGAAATTCACGAAGCGCCTTGGATGTCGGGCACGGTCACAACCTCAGGGTTGTATGAAATAGGATCCAAGCATATGAGGGCTATGGTTGTTTAGTGGCGAATAGATCATGGCTGTCCATACTGGATTAAACATGATCGCTGATCTCAGCCACAATTTCGTGATTTCAGGCATCCCGATATCAAGTCAGGGGAGGTGAAAATCCCCGAAAGGAAAAGTACCGAGACACATTTGAAGATAGGCGCAGGGTCATGGCCCTGGGTTATATTGTGAAAAAGCCAAAAGGAAAGGAGGCTATCCTCCAAGCCTTGGAGAGTTGGTGCATGGTCATCCCCTAAACATGAAGCCTCGACTATCCACCATGAATGAATGCAGTTAATGAATTTCAAGCAGTTTGTTGAAACCTCAGCTCAATCCATAAATGGAAGGCGTGGGGGTCTGAAGTAATCATCCCATGGTACCCCGATGGATAGGTTCCCTGCGAAAGCCATGTCGTCTAAACCAGTGTTAGACAAGAAGCTACATGCATAGTATGCAAGAAGATCATGCACATGTAAAACCTTAAATGAAGTAGCTCAGCTACTCTCCTGCTGTCGGGGGGGGGGGGATTGCTCTGAGTATATATACTCATTTTTTTTTATTTTTGTAAGGATCGATGGTAGAGCTATGCTCCCAATTGTAATGTTTTGATGAGGCCTATGGTTCTTTGGTTATAAACTGATACTTGAGACTTCTTGTTTAATGGCAGCCAACTCCTTCTCTTATTTCTTGCTTCTGACTCTTAAATCCCAGGCATGGAAGATCCAGTCGGGTGTTGAAATTCTCGTATAATGTATGTTTGATTATATCAGGTTGTAGCATTTTAATTTTCTTGGAGTTTTTCAGGTTTGAGAGGATCTCATATCTGAGGCTTTTCCTCCAAAGGCTGTTGGAAGACCGGATGTCCAGAGCATACTTTTATCCCCTTCTCGTCTTTCCTCCACTTACTCACCACTAT
>ML787254.1:161458-173607 GCA_009831015.1 Picea engelmannii
AACTTTGGATCCCTATCTAAAACTATTTCCTTAGGCACTCCATGTAGCCTAAAAAATTATCACATATAAATATCCACAATGTTTTCTTCCTTGTGTGTAGTATTTACTGGAATGAAATGTGTTTCTTTATTCAACTAATCCACCACCACCATGATGGAATCATGTTGCTTCACTATTATGAGCAGCTTAGTAATAAAATCAACTGAGACAACTTCCCACTTCCATTCTGGAATGGGTAATCATTGTAGCAAACCTGCTAGGTGTCTATGTTCTGTGTTTACTTTTTGGCATTCCATACATCTGGCTATGTAATTAGCCACTTCTTTCTTTATTCCTCGAAAAAAATATTGGCTTATTATTGCTACAATTGTCTTCTGATATCCTGGGTGCCCTACATATGGCACATTATGCATCTCTTCCAACAATGCATTTTTCATCTCACTGGAATTTGACACATACACCTTACCTTTGTACATGGGAATTCCATTTTCTTTCAACTCATAATAATTAAATTTCTACTAAAAATTACCTTGATGTAATGTCTTTTTTATTTTTAAATAATTCTGATTTGAATTTGTTGTTGCAATAAATTTGTCTTTTAGATATGTCTCGTACATTATAATGGCTATAATATGCACTTAATGAGCTCTCCTACTGAGTGCATCGACCACTTGATTTTCCTTTCCCTTTATGTGCTTAATTTCGAAGTCATATTCACTCAGAAATTCCAACCGTCTAGTTTTCCTAGCATTTAGTGTTGGTTGTACAAACAAATGCTTCAGACCACAATGGTCTGTCCTTAGCTCAAATTTCTTACCCACAAGGTAATGCCTCCACACTTTCAATGGATGTACAATCAATGCTAACTCCAAGTCATGGGTAGCATAATTCTTCTCATGCTCTTTTAATTTTTGGGACTCATAGCATACCACATTATCCTTTTGACTAAAGACTCCACCAAGCCCTTCCTTGCATGCATCGATGCACGTGAAAAAATATTCGTTTGGATATGAAATCTTCAATATTGGAGCACTTGTCAATATTCTTTTCAACTATTGAAAAATCTCTTCACACTTGGAATTCCATTCGAACTTCACACCCTTCTTTTGTAAAGAAGTGATTGGACTTGCAGTCTTTGAAAAACCTTTTATGAATATTTGGTAATAACTGACAAGCCCCATGAATGATCTTACCTCTGTCGCATTCTTTGATGATGGCCATCCTCTAATGGCCTCTATCTTCTCAGGATCCACTTCTATCCATGTTATTGATATTATATGTTCTAAGTAGTGAATTTTCTTTTGATAAAAGATGCACTTAGCTTAACATATAATTTGTGCTCTCTCAAAACTTATAACACCATTCTTAAATGTTGCTCATGTTCCTCTTATGATTTGGAATAGATGAGTATATCATCTAAGAACACAATCACAAAATTGTCCAGGTACTTCCTAAACACTCCATTCATCAAACACATAAAAATTGTTGGGGGATTTGATAGTCTAAATGGAACTACAGTGAATTCATAATTCTCATATATTGTTCTGAATGTTTTCTTGTAGATGTCATCTTCCCTTATCCTTACTTGATGATAGCCTCATCTCAAGTCAATCTTTGAAAATATTCTTGCACCTTTCAGCTGATCAAACAAATCAACAATTCTAGGTAAAGGATACTTATTATTTATGGTAACCTTATTAAGTTTCCTGAAATCAATACACAACCTTAAGGTTCCATCCTTATTCTTCAAAACCATAACTAGGGCTTCCCAAGGTGACACACTTGGGTGTATATACCCCTTTTTTAATAACTCTTCAAGATGCATCTGCAACTCCTTCAATTCCAGTGTACCCATTCTGTATGGTGTCTTAGACATTGGGGAAGCTCCTGACACCAAATCAATAGAGAAATCAATGTCTCTCTTTGGTGGAAATCTTTGGATTTCCCTAAAAACATCTTCAAAATCCATCAATATCGGATGGTCTTCAATGCTTGCCACTTTATCTTTGGCTTCCTCCTCCATATGGGATGCAAACACCTGACATCCCTTCTTGAAGCTCTTCTTCAACTACATAGTTGAAATCTCTCTAATAGCTATAGCTCTTGGGATTCTTTTAATCTTGCCTTTCTACCCTTCCTCATTGAGACATGTAATTGTCTTGTTGTAACAGTCTAGGAAAACATGATGATTTTCCAGCCAATCCATGCCAATTAGATAGTCATATGAACCCAATGGTATGATGTTTACATCTACCTTTGTGTTGAGTCCATTCATGTCTATTTGACAATATTTAACTAACTCATTGATCTTTATCTTGCCCCCCATGGCTAACTAAACTAACCAATATTTCTTATGCTTACTTATTTACAAGTGAAATTTTTCAACAATGTTAGCATTTATGTAACTATGGCTAGCTCCGGAATCAATTAAAATTTATATGGGTTGGTGATCAATCTTACCTTCCACTTCAATCATGGGGGATTGATATTCCTTATTATAGTCCAAGGCTACATAAATCCTTGGCATACTTCCTCCCATGTCTCCCATTATTTTATCCTCCTGAATGTTATGGAAAGTCCTCATTCTTTCTCCTTTATGAGGGTAGTCCTTATATAAGTGATTTCTCCCACATCCCCAACATTGAACATGTTGCTGCCTTGGCCTTTTCCCAAATGAATTTGCATTCTTTTGATAATTTTGGGTTACTTGGCCTTGTTGACTTGCTTGGGAGTTATTTCTGAAAAAGGGTGGCTTAAAACCTTTCTGCCTTTGATCCTTTCTCTCTTTCATCATGTCATTTTATTTTTTTTGGAACACTAGCCTACTTTTCTTTGCTCATAAAGGTGCCTTGCTCTCCTTATGGTTTCCTCTAATGTCTTGGTGTTGTCATATTGAATATTATCACTATAGAAGGAGGGTAACCCACTTAGAAACCTTTGGATTTTAACCTTCTAATCCTTTATGAATTCAACATACTTCAACAATTCAAAGAACCACTTCTCATATTCCTCCATTGTCATGGTTCCCATCTTGAGTTCAAATAACTCTTTCATATTTCTCTCATAGTAATGCTCATAAAAATATTTCTCTTATAAATATCCTTTGAGTTGCCTCCATGATATTCTCTTCTCGTCGAGGTTCTTGGATTGCTTAAGTTGATCCCACCACATGGCTACCTTTCCTTGCAAGTGGTAGGTGGAAATCCTAGCTTCTACCCGGGATGGGTAGTCATGCAGCTAGAAATATTTCTTCATTTCCAACAACCAAGCCTCTGCCTCTTCTCCTTTCGTGTGCTCACCATTGAAATTAGTTGGCTTTATTTTCCTGAGTTCACCTTGCAAGATGTCTGCCTCGAGCCTTCTTCTTTTCCTCCTAATAAGAGACAAACTTGCATTGCTTCCTAGTCCTGAAATTACATGAGTTATTCTAGTGGACTACCTTCGAGAATGATGGACCATTCTCATGCTTCTTGACTGCCGATCATTTCCATAATCATCCATTTTTTTGTGAGATATAGATGTTGATACTTGTCTAGCACTAGCTGCTTGCTTAGTGCTAGGATATTTTTTAACTTGCTTATGCAACATGTTTAAGATATAAAG
The DNA here is from genome assembly GCA_009831015.1 of Picea engelmannii. Lineage (NCBI taxonomy): Eukaryota > Viridiplantae > Streptophyta > Pinopsida > Pinales > Pinaceae > Picea > Picea engelmannii. The sequence continues at coordinate 165,062 of ML787254.1, forward strand.
TATCTCTTCCTGAGCCTTCATAATCTTTTCATTATCATCCATGTAGCTTTTCACTTCCCTATGTAGACTTCTCATAGTGAAAGGTTCGTTCCTATCTCTTCTTCCATTTGACTCTGTCTCAACATTCCCCATCCTGATATGTAGACCTGTGAACTCTTCCCCATGGCTCTAAGACCCTTGAGAATCTTCCATGAATTTAGTCCTCATATAAGAACTAAGTTTCTTTTTGTACCTCTAATTCTTCAAGATTTGAAGCCAACAAAATTTTTTAGGCTAAAATAATTAACAAGATTCATGAAATTATGTACAATTGTGTTCCCATACTATATTAGAGTTATTTCTTTCATAAGTTCACTTGAAAAGTTTCAACACTTAGATTATTTTTCCATCTATTCGGACTCACGAATGGACTCGTGGACTTGTAGAATCACGGAAGCAAAATTCTCCCTTTCATAAGTTTATCACAAAAGTCTCAACACTTAGATTATTTTTCCATCTATTCGGGAAGATGGACTCATGGACTCACAAAATCATAATTATTCCTTTCATAAGTCTATCTCAAAAGTCTCAACACTTAACCATTTTTCCACTTCTTCAGACTCACAAAATCACAGACTCATAGAATCATGGACTCATAATAAGTCCCAACACTTAGCTATTTTTACCTTTGTGGACTCACAGACTCATAATAAGTCCCAACACTTAGCTGATTTTACCTTTGCGGACTCATGTACTCATGGACTCACAGACTCATAATAATTCCCAACACTTAGTCATTTTTATCTTTACGGACTCATGGACTCACAGACTCACAGACTCATAAGAAGTCCAACACTTAGCTGTTTTTCTAACTTTGAGGACTTGTGGACTCACAGACTCATAATAAGTCCAACACTTAGCCATTTTTCTGACTTTGCAGACTCACAGAATCACAAACTCATAATAAGTCCAACACTTAGCCATTTTCCTAACTTTGCGGACTCACGAAATCATAATAAGTCCAACACTTAGCCGTTTTTCTAACTTTGTAGACTCACAGACTCATGGACTTACAGACTCACGAACTCATAATAAGTCCAAAACTTAGTTTTTTTTCTAACTTTGCAGAATTGTGGACTCATGGACTCACAAACTCACACTTGGACAAACTTCCAAGATCTTACCATAGTTTTGAGGGACTAACAGTTTGTTTGCCACATGTCTCCACATCACCTACCAATTATAATCCCGTCCAACATGTACTTGCCACTATGGAAGCAAACATATTTCTTCTAACATGTTAGTTGACACGTGGAATCCACGCCATGCCGACGTCATCGTACAAAAGAATACCCAAATTTTTCCGATTTGCTTATTTTCGAAATTTCCGAAGGGGCTCAATTCTTCACATTTCCCTCGAAATTCGTCTCAATTTTACTGCAGTAATTTCAACAAACAAATTTCAGACATCCTTTTTCCAGCATTGCATCAAATAGTTTGTCTGCATAGTATGTAATTTTCACTTCTTCGTTCCACTTAATTGGCCCATCAGGGCTCAATGTTGAAAAAATGGGTTCTGATACCACTTTGTAACGAACCCAACCACCGAAGTTGGGTCACGTCAAGTAAAAAATTTCTCTTTATCAGATATGATACCATTTTAGTAATGTACCTAGCCTCTATCTAGGCAACAATACATGCATAATACATATAACATGAAACTTCTGCTAATTAAAGCCATTCTTTTGTTGTTATTTGTTTTCCCATAGCCTACAACTACAATTTATAACAAATTTAGCTACGGTAATAACCATAAAACTTATGCATCTGAAGCATGCTAATAATCAACGTGCGATACAGCTAAATTGTTCGTTACAATAGCATATAAGTCATTCTCATTCACGCAGATTTCATTTACAAAAATAACACATGTAAATAACTCAGTACAAGATAAAACACTTAACTTAAACAAGAATCATACAACCAACTACTTGGGATGGATGTTCCACCCAACCGTAGACTAATTGTTCCAAATATCAATAATTAGTCACCCCTAAGATGAGGCTAGAAATCCAAAAAAGAGGGTGTTCTCTCACAGTCCACTCACAGCTCATAAATATTTTAACCCAATTGATATTCTCCTACAACTATCTTGGATTTTCCACCAGCTCTCTTCCTCTTGACCTGTCCAACCCAAGGAATGCACCATTCGTTTATCAAGGATGTACCATCCATTTATCAGGGATAACCCAAGGGATGTACCATCCATTTATCAGGGATAACCCAAGGAATGTGCCATTCATTTATCAAGGTCTCTTTGGCATAGGTATCTAGGAATCTCTTAGCTGGGAACTCAAGGGAAACTTTTGCTAGGAAAACTATCAAACCAACAACAACACTTGTTGTTTCAGTGAAAATCACGCAAGAGTTCACTCTTCTGGCCTGAAAAACTAGGCTCTTCAGTTCTCCAGCTCCAATTCTCTCCAATTATGCCCCAGGCTTTTTCCCTCCTATGCTCGCCCGCTCCAAACTCTCTTTCCATGCCCAAACTTGAATAACTACCCCCAAACTACTCGAATTGTTGTTTCCTCTGTCTCAACGCATACAAAATTCCTCTATTTTTCTTTCCTTTCTTGACTCACACTCTTCCCCAATCTTATTGTACTCAATCCCCATGTTCCCAATAACTTTGGTATGTGACCATTCACATTGATGCGAACCCCTACCACTCCCAAGGGTTCATGCAACCTCCCATTCTAATGATCTTTTACTATAAGGAGTTGAATTATCTCTTAGGCCCTTGTTGATCCCTCAAAACTATATACCATAGGCCTTTTTCCCTTTCCCTGTGTGAAAATTTGTGTTCGCAAGGGTATTAACACTACAATGAAGTCCTCCTCGCGACCTCAGGCCAAAACCATGGGCTAACTTTCAACAGGCAGGATATTTCAGGACTTTAGAGCTCCGGGCTTTGGAAGTTCCAATAGAAACACATGGTGTTCATTTCAAACAATGAACTTGCAAACAACCGAACAAAGGATGGGATCAATGACTCTCATTATGCGCCATGATCTATGACTTACAAAGGTTTCATAACTCTAGGCTTTGAGAGTTTTACCCTCTCCAACACGCAATACTTTCGTAGTGCCAAACTTCAAACTAGCAGATCAGACGGTTGTCGTCCACCTCAGATCAACAATTGATGCTTACTCCATGCTCCAAGCTTTAAATCTTTTCAAAACACAACACTCCAAAACCTCTAGAGTGTCAAATTTTTGAAGTGTTGGATCTACAATCCATGTGTCCCTCTTAACGGACGATCGAGATCTACTCTGGACTTCGGGCCTTTGGGAGTTCTCGAACCTTAACACTTCAGACCTCCATTCTCCCAAAATGTCAGACTTCTGAATAACCATTTATCTACAGACACATGTCCCCCTTCTACCAATGGCCCAGATTTACTTTGGGCTCTGGGGCTTCGACAGTTTTGTCTCCTTTACACCCAACACACAGAAACCGCTGAACTCACAAAGTTCGAAGGACTTCAAGGGTTAAAACCAACACTTCTTTTCCAGATCCAATGGTCATGAAAGACCTATAAATGTGTTGAACTTACATAGAATATATCTATCTAAACAATAATACACACATTTGCAGAGAGAATTGGAGAAATAAGAACAAGGAGAGAAAGAATGAAAGAATTCTCATTAACTGTTGTGAATAATGAATAATTTACACATGATATACTCTATATAGCTCAATGAGTGCGCACTGGAGGTGAACTAATGCGCCATAGTGGTGGTGTAGAGTGATCTGGACACACACTAGCAGTTATGGGAGTGAACTTCCACCTAGTCTAGTCTCTCAGACAGTTACGGGAGTGAACTGCCACCTAGTTGAGTTAACTAGTCAACTAGTCTTCAGTTGACTGACTGAACAAAGAGTAGTGAGGAGTTAACTCAGGGAATCAATGATAATGTGCCATTTTGGTGATGATACCAAGGCAAGGTCAAATTATCACGATGATGATCTCAATGTTGCATGGAGATAAAACCAATGCAACATCTAAACTCAAATCAACTAGTCAAACTGAAGTGTCAACTGAAAGAGAATATTCTCCAGGTGGAATTCCCCTAAAATAAGGAGACTGGATAATGACTAATTATGACTAATAAACAAGGAAAAACCTTAGGAAAAATAAATCTTAGGTGTGTGTGAAGTAACTCCAACACCCCCCCCTGAACATCACTATGGTGAAAATAAAGAATGGGTCCCAGCAACGAGGCCATGTTAGGTACCCAAATACAAAAGATACATTGAAATGAAGTGAGGAAAGAGGGAAAACCTCATGGGAAAAATCCTCCCTCAAGGTACAATGTATGTAAAAAGAATAACTACAGTTGTTATGCAACTGTTTCCTTCACTCCAAGATGACTTCACAGAGAATGAAACTTCTGCTCAGTGAAGGTCTTGGTGAAGATGTATGTCATCTGTTCTACTGAAGGACAGAACTGTAAGTCAATGATCCCCTCGTGTACCAAGTCCTAGATGTAGTGCATGTGGATCTCAATGTGCTTCATCCGCTGCCTCTGAACTGGATCTCTGCAGAACTTGAGAGTGCTCTAGTTGTCACACCAGATGGCAATTGGTCGATGAATCTGAATGCCCAACTCAGTGAGAAAATGTTGTAGCCACATAGCCTGAATGGTTATGTTAACTACCCCTCTGTACTCTGCCTCCGTTGAAGATAGAGCAATGGAAGATTACTTCTTGCTCAACCAACAGATAGGCCCGGAACCAATACTGAGTGAGTAACCAGATGTGGACTTGCAATCAATGTTATCTCCAGCCTAGTCGGAATCAGTAAACCCGATGAGATCTAATGTAGTGTCTGTTGCATAATGAATCCCAAAGGTGATGGTTCCCTGTATGTATCAAAGGATACACTTTGCAGCTTTCCAATGTAGCTCATGCGGCTCCTGTATGAACCTTGAAACTACGCCAACTGCATATGAGAGGTCTGGTCTGGAGTGTGTGAGATACAACAAGCTCCCCACTAGCTATCTGTATAGTGTGTTGTCAACTAGTGGAGTCTCCCCGCCATCCTCAAGTTTGACTCCTGATAGGAAAGGAGTCGGAGCAAACTTGTAGTCTATCATGTGAAATCTCTCAAGGAGATCTCGTGCATACTTGGCCTGAGACAGTTTGATTCCTAATGCATCCTAACTGATCTCGAGTCCAAGGAAGAAGTGTAGCGGACCCATGTCCGTCATCAAAAACCTTTCGTGTAGAATCCTCTTGAGTGCAACAATCGCTGAAGTCAAGCACCCGGTGATCAGAAAATCATTGACATACAAAACTAAAAGTAGAAGTGAATTGGTCTTCCTAAGCATGTAGACTTTCAGGTCTGATTTACAACGTACAAAGTTCTGTGACAAAAGTTAGGGATCCATCTTGGCATACCATGCCCTTGGAGCCTGCTTGAGGCCATAAAGGGACTTCTTCAGTCGACAGACCAAAGATGAGTCATGCATAAATCCCTGGGGCTGCTCCATGTAGATCTTTTCAGAGAGATCACCGTGAAGAAATGAATTCTTCATGTCCATCTGATGGACTTCCCATCCTTTGGTTTCCGCAATGGCAAGTGCCAATCATATGGAATCCATCTTCTCTACTGGAGAGAAGGTCTCATCATAGTCAATACCATGAACCTGCTGAAATCCTTTAGAAAAAAGCATGGCTTTATATCTGCTAATCTATCCATCTGCTACGCTCTTGGTCCTGTAGACCCATCTGCATCTGACAAGTTTCCTCACAGAAGGAAGGGGAACCAAATCCCAAGTTTGGTTCTCGAGGAGGGATTTTTACTCCTCCTGCATGGTGGATTCCCAAAAGGGATTTCTAGCAGCCTTGCCATAAGAATGTGGATCTGAAGACTAAACTAAGAAAATATGCCTAGATGGAAATGGTTCAGTGGCAGTGAGTGCAATAGGAGGCTCCTTGAAATCAGATCAAGTCCTCCTAGTATCGGTTGGATCACCAAAAAGATCCCTTGCATCCTGAAGAGTAATCTATGCCCACTTGGGCCTCTGCTCTGGCTCTGCAACTGCATCTGGATGTTCTGACTCTGCATATGATTGTACTGAATCTGAATCTGAATTGTCTGATTCCTTTGAATCAGAACTATCGTATGAAGAAGAGTCAGCATGTGCATGCTCATCATCTCGGACAGGTGGAAGAGTGAAGGTGTCTGGATGCGGTTGTTGAGGTACATGTGAGACACTTTCCTCGAATTGGACACTACGCTTAATGATGAGCCAGTCCGAGGAAATATCAATAAGCCGATATCCCTTCACACCATCGGAGTATCCAACAACAATGCACTCAGTTCTCTGTGGATCAAGTTCCTTCCTCTTTTCAGAGGAATCTAGGCCCATGCACGTGAACCAAAAATGCGAAAGTGGGTCATTTCCGGTTTTAGGCCCCTCCAAGCCTCATGGGGGGTCTTATCCTTGACAGATCTATGGAGATATATGTTATGGATGTATGTTGCACAATTAAGTGCTTCGGCCCATATTCTCTGTGGTAGTGACTTTGCATGCAACATGCAAGATTCCATCTCCTTTAGAGATCAGTTTTTCTGCTCAACAACTCTGTTTTGTTGCGGAGTATAGGGAACTGTATGTTGCAGCTGAATCCTTGCATCATGGAAAATATTGTGGATCTCATGATTCACATACTCTCCCCCTCTATTAGTTCAAAGGAATTTTATCTTTTTTCCGGACTGTGTCTCAACCAGAGCTTTGAAATCTTTGAGGTGTTGAAAGACCTCAGATGTTTTCCTAAGAAAGTAGATCCAAGTAAAACATGAGAAATCATCAACAAAAATGAGAACAAACCTCACTTTGTTGATGGATGGATGTGGAAAGGGACCCATAAGGTCACTGTGGATCAGAACTAAAGGTGCAGAGGCTCTCTGAGACTTTCCCTTGTCGAATTTCTCTTGAGGGTGTTTCCCGAGAACACATCCCTCACACACACCCTTGGAGAAATGGATGTCTGGTAGACCATCAACCAATATGTGCTTGCTAAGTTGTTTCATGTATTTGAAATTCAAATGTCCAAACCTTTCATGCCATATCCTACTACTTTCATCAACATGAGTAATCAGTAAAGCAGAATCAGGTTCAATGAATTCAGAAAATGTATACAATCTAGACTGATGATTTACCTCACCGGTAGCAACCCTGGAGTTGGTTTGCATGTCATAGATGTCCACAGAATTTGGTGCGAATATTACTTTCTTTTCGGTGCCGAAATTCATCATTTGATACACGGAGAGAAGGTTGACAAAAAGCTTGGGAACATGCAACACATTCTCGAAGCTTCTGTTGGTGAGTTCAATCCTTCCTTTGTCGGTGACTTCGATAGAAAAGTTGTCCCCCATCATAATAGGAGGACCTTTACATGCATCCAAAGAATAATATACTACTTTTGAGGCAGCCATGTGATGTGATGCTCCTGACTCAACGATCCAAGCATCGGGAGAGGATTTGATGGCAATCAAGGCATGGATAGAATTGCCTTTCTTGGAATTTAGATCTTTTGGATTCTTCTTTTTGGCACCCTCAGGGATGCGATCTACAAGGTTGTTTTGCTGAAGTATTTGAGACATCATATCTATTTKCTTTTGAATGCATGYGGATTCCGAATGGAATCCTTTGTGAMARTATGTGCATTTCTCCCCTTTTCTTCCCTTTTCTCCTTTGGATCCAGAGGCATCGATGAAAGGTTTTGTGTACCCTTCCTTCTTCGAATGTGCATGAGATTTCCTTTTGTATTTATCTTTAGATTTATGATATTTGTGGCTGACATCTTGCACAGTGAGTGCATGCGCCTTTGGGCCTTTGATTTGGCCCATGTTGATGAGCTTGGTTTTCTCTTGTGTCAGGGATTCGATAAAGTCCTTAAGAGAAGGCATCTTCCAGGTGGCTCTAGAGGTGAATCTGACAGTATGGAATGTATATATGAATACAGATAATTCAGGACAAATTTTGGAGAGAATGGTGAGAACCATTTGTTTCTCCTCCTTTGATTTATCAACCCTCCAAGCTTTGAGTTGTGGCAGTAAATCCTTGAATTTTGTAAAGAAATCTTGGATATTGTCGAAGATTTTTGGATCCAATGTGAGTAGCTCCACCTCCATCATGTGTCCCCTCATCTCATTCTGTTTTCCAAATATCCTTTCCAATATGTTCCAGGATTCATCAGGAATCTTACAAGAAGATATGTGAAAAAGGAGATCGGGAGAAATAAGACTGCAAATTGTTCCGAGTGCCTTATCCATGCAATTTAAATACTTGGAATTTTCTATGGCTGATGTAGGTTATGTATCTGTATTCAAGGTTAACCTGTACAACCCTCTGGTTTAGAGATGTATTTTTGTTTTCTCCTTCCATGAAAAATAGTTGTAAGGTGTAAGAATGAATTCTTTTTGGGAATCCATCTTTCTGCTGTATTCAATCTTTTGTACCTGCAAAGTATTTTGGTGTAGATTTTTCTTAGCA
>ML787254.1:192493-217383 GCA_009831015.1 Picea engelmannii
GTTTTTCTCATGAAAATTCTGCATTTTCCCCTTGCATCGAAGCCATTTGATTCATGGATATTTCTGTGTTTTATCCCCAAGCATTTTTGTGTGTTGTATGAGGGATCTCTGTATTTTCTTTTGGTCAAGAAAATAATGCCCGACACGGGAAAGGATGGACGTCTGGGTTTTGGGGAATGCTAGACACATTCCTTCAACCGTTAATTTTCCCTTAACTATCATTAAAACACAACCAAGGTTTTTTCCATTAAAGTGTTTGTAACAATGTCTCAATGTAGTCATTTTACATTTTGTTTATGGATTTAATTAAACCCCTATTTCTTGACCTCTTTTGCTTGATGCAGAGCTGCTAGGTAACCTGTAGGGTGTTAATTATTACCAGCCATGGGTATTTTCATTTCCCACTTTAGTCTTTTATATAACGCATTTGGGCTTGTAGTATAACTAGGTTTTGGCATGGTATAATGTTGCCTTCTTATTCTTTTCATTGGGTGAATTTTAGCTATGTTTGGACCTCTATGATTATCTCCTTCCCTCATAAGAGTGAACATAAATCATATTCTTTCTTGTTGAAAATGGTGGGTTGTCTTGCAACGTCAAGATGGTACTGACAAATAAAACTTAGTGAGTGATATTGCTACCCATGATGTTCACTTCAAGAAAATATGGTTCGATGATAACCTGCTTAAATAAAAAGGGGAAACAGATTTCAATTGTTTGGCATCTCCGTTGAATACATCCTTCCCTGATTGAACCATATAAGTTCAAGAATTTTTGTGATGAGTCAAGTGATCATAGGCATTTTCCTTGCATGGTTTAACTTTGCCTTTATGCTACAGCATGAGATATAAGTTTGAAATATTTGTATCCAAACTTTTACCTGCATGAGCAACCATACCGTCTGTTYAACTTAAGTTCTTCAATATCTTGYTGTTGATTGTCTTGGACTACATGTTTATGCTCTTGTTCGCATTATGAGCATTTAAATAATGGAATTGCAAGAGTTGTATGAGCTCTTGTTGGCATTGCTGAAAGTAAATTAAATAATAAAATGCAATAGAGAGCTACTTCTATGATTGAATTCCTGTTATCTTGATGCATAAAGAACGGTGAGCATGATGCCAAGGAGAAAAGTAACAATGAGAAAGATTCTTGTTCCATAAACCTTGTCAATGGTTGTTGTGTAGAGAACTTGATGCAAACCTAAAGATTGCAATGCTTACAAATGATGGATCACTTGAAGCGGTTGCTTAAGTAAGTTTGGTTACATGCCAGAATGCATACGAAGCTAAATAGTGAAAGATAGGGTGGTGTTAGGGTGAATTCATGATAATCGCATTATGACGGATGACCCATAAAAATTAAGGTCCGTTAATCTAAATGAAACCGATATTTATATTTCAGCAAACGGGGATTGCAGTTAACTAATTGTACTTTATTTAAGGTTGGATATCTCGACGATTAATAAATTTAAAGGGAGCAATTGGTCTGAGATTTTCAGTGAGTATTATTCATGGTTGGCCAACGTCTGGGTCCTTCTTACTTGCGCCTTCCTGGAGGACGCTTGTTCATATAAATTGTGCTGTACAAGGTCGTAATCATCTTATTGTCGGGTCAGTCTTGTCGATTGCTGGGGGGCGACGTAGAGTCACGTGAGTCTGTACTTCTACGCACGCACACACCTTGACACAAAAAAAAAAATCGCACCTGTTAACAGAGTTGATGTCATAACGAGGAGGGTCATTACAGCTAGGGAGGTATAAAAGTCAATGGTCTTGAGCACAAACAGACCATTCAACTGGTAACATCATCATCATTATCCAACTAGATAGTCTCCCTTCTCTATAACAATCATATCATCTGATATCAATCTACATAAACAATATCATGATACAAACTAAGTCATCTGGGCCATTCTTCCACTCACATATGTGAGATCTGGAAGAGTGTATTCCCTCAGAAGTTAAAACATCAGCCATGGGCTATCTAGACTATTCTTCTTAAGCATAGAAGAATAATTGTCCTTGATTTATGAGCCTGGACTGGTCACCTAACTGGGCCATTCCTCCGACACTAATCATAGTGCAACCTAGAGAGAATGAGTCTACCCTAGGGAATGTCTGTCCTTGATTGTTGAACCTGGACCATTCACCTAACTGGGCCATTCTTCCGGCACTAATCATAGTGCATCCTGGAGAGAATGAGTTTTCCCTAGGGAATGACTGTCCAGACTATTTCCTAAGGAAATTATTGTCCTGCACCAACCTCCAAAATACACCATTCTTCGAAACTTCTCACAGCTGTCAAATTTGAAAGAATGACTGCCCGACGAGGTAGAACATTCTACTTGACCACTACTCAGAGTGGTTGCCAAGAAGAATGAACGCCCTATACCATTCCCCCACACTGGCCACAAGGGGAATCGATGTATACAGTACATCATCAATCTATCAGACCATTTTCATTACAAAAATGATTGTACGATATGGACTATTTTCCGAACTGGAAAATGTATGTCTGTCAGAGATCTCAAACCACTTTCTGAACCGGAAAGGAACTACCCATGAATCAATAAATATATCAGTGCTCCCTCCCAACTTGGGGAGCCATCTCTTCCTTTTCAACTAAGGGAGTTATCTCCACGAGCCCCATCTTGTCCTTTAAGTATGAAAAATGTATTCTGGACAAAGGCTTTGTCAAAATGTCTTCTACCTGCTCATCTGTGGAGATATACTGGAGTTTCACTTCTCCTTCCTAGACTTTAACACAAATAAATTAGTATTTGATCTCAATATGTTTCGACCGGTCATGAAACACTGGGTGTTCGGATAGCCTTATACAACTTTGATTGTCACAGTATATTACGGTCAAATATGGTACCTGATCAAATAATTCAAAAATTATCTTCCTCGGCCATACTGCTTCGGTACATGCCTCACATGCTGTGATATATTATGCTTTTGTTGTGTTGAGTGCGACAAAATTTTGTTTCCTTTTGGCCCAGGATATCATAGCAGAGCCCAAGCTTAAACACGTCCCTGAAGTACTTCTTATGTCTTCTGCACTCCCTGCCCAATATTAATCTGTGAATCCATAAAGTTGTATATCACTGAATGAAGTATATCTTAAGCCATAGTTTAGTGTCCCACAAATATATATTAGAACATGTTTTATAGCTATCCAATGCTCATGTCTGGGTTCTACCTGGAACTGGCTTAAGGTGTTTAGAGAAAAGCAAATATCTGGTTGATTATTTACTAGATACATCAACGACCCAATCAATTGTCGATATAGGGACATGTCTACTAGATAAGAATCTGAGTCTTTTACTTTTCTTATATCTGTGGTCATGAGTGGTCATGGATTTGCAATCCATCATTCCAAATTTCTGAAGAGTCTTTACTGCATAATTTCCTTGTCCAAGGAAGACTTCACCACGTTTTTTCCATACTTCTAGTCCCAAGTAATAGTGCATGAGACCAAGATCTTTCATATCGAACTCAGAAGCTAGTTCCCTCTTACACTGGGTGATGAGAGACTCTACACCTGTCAAGAATAAGTCATCGACATATAGTAGTAGAATCACATGTGCATTGTTCACAACTTTGTAGTAGAGATTTGTATCTGCACGAATCTTAGAGAAACCAAGTCTTATTAAGTAGTTGTCTATTCTGGCATACCAAGCTCTTGGAGCTTGTTTGAGTCCATACAAGGCTTTCTTTAATCTGCAAAAATGAGTATCTCTAGAATGTACTTCAAAGCCTTGAGGTTGTTCACTGTATACTTCTTCTTCAATTGCTCCATTGAGGGAAGCTATCTTTACATCCATCTTATGTAGACTCCATCCCATGGAGGCAACAAGAGATATAATGGCTCTAATAGAAGTATATCTAGCAACATGAACAAAGGTTTCGTCATAATCTTCTCCCTCCTTCTGAGAGAACCCTCTAGCTACGAACCTTGCCTTGTATTTTTCCATGCTTTTGTCTGTTGCATGTTTGATATTATAGACCCATTTTCAAGTTACCACTAATTTTTATTTGGGTCTAGGCATGATTTCCCATACGTCATTTTTCATGATAGACTGGTTTTCTTCTGTCATGTCTTCTTTCCATTGTTTCTTCTAAGCTACTTCTTCAAATGTGGTGGGTTCTTCATTTATAATATTTTCCATACATGTTGCATAGCTGGAAAATATTTTGGTCTTTTTTCTTTCTCTGAAGGTTCCACTTGGGGCTTTGAGTCTTTCTGCTTCTTATAGAGTAGCTTCAAGCTAGGTTGGTCGTTTTCTAGTTTTGGGTACAGTGACTGGTTCAATAGGTTCACATGGTTGCATCAGATGATCAAGTTGTTATGGTTCTTCATTTTGACTTTCTGGAAGATGGGTGCTTTCTTCTTTAATCTCTTCATATTCTTCTTCTTCTATGGATTCTTCTATAGATTTCTTGAAAGCCATCTTCTCATTGAAGGTTACATCTCTGCTGACTTCAACTTTATGTTGTTCCGAGATATTGATTTTGTAGGATTTGGATGATTCACTGTATCCAACAAATATGCCCTTGTTTCCTGAGGGTTCTCGTTTCTTCCTTTTATCCTTGGCGATATGAATGTAAACAGGGCACCCAAATATTCTTAAGTGTTCCACATTGGGTTTCTTTCCTGAGAAGGCTTCTTCTAGAGTCATATCCTTCAATATGCGATGGGGACTTTTGTTCTGAACATATATTGTTGTCATGGCTGATTCTCCCCATAAATACATGGACAAACCTTGATAATTCATTAGTTCCTTCATAGTTTCCTCAATGGATCTACTCTTCCTTTCTGCTACACCATTTTGTTGAGGATTATCAGGAACAATTAGCTCCCTCCTAATCCTTGTTGATTTTCAAAAGGAAACAAATTCCTTCGATGTGTATTCTCCTCCATTATTTGTTCTCAAAATCTTGATTTTCGTACTTTTGAGGTTTTCTATTTCTACTTTGAGTTCTTGAAACTTGTTGAAGAAATCATCCTTTTTCTTTAGGAGATACAACCAAGTCTTTCTTGAGTAATCGTCTATGAAGATTACATAATAAAGGGAACCTCCTAGAGATTTGACTGGAATTGGACCGCAAACATCTGAATGTATTAGATCTAGGGATGATTTTAAGGATGGAAAATTATTTTAAAATGTAGAAACCTTGGCGAATCTTACTAATCCTTCATATGCAAACTATAAATGATTGGCGATATTTTTGTAAAAATATTAAAATTTCTAAGGATTTTATATAGTTTTTATAAAATTTTGGCTTTTTTTAAAGTAAAATAATTTTATCCTATAGAATTTGGGCGAATCATTTTTAAAATAACGAATCTCGTTTTTGGAAAAACCATGGAAAATTAGCCCATGAGTGAAATTTAGCCCTAAAATCATCCCTGATTAGATCTAGGATTTCCTTAGATCTATTATTGCTGCTTGAGAATGGATTCTTAACATTTTTACCAAGAGAACATCCTCTGCCAATTCCTTCATGTGTAGATTGTAGTTATGGTATTCCTTCAACCATATTTTTGAGGAAAGGTAATGCTTGATAGTTAAGATGAGCATACCTTATGTGCCAAAGTTCATTGGGATTGACTTCATCATGTATAAGAGCTTCATCATTACGTTCTAGTAGTTTGTATAGTCTTCCTTCATGAGTTCCAATTACTCTAGCATTCTCTATGTTGGAGTCTCTAGACCAAGATAGTACTTCACCATCTACAAAGGATATTATATTTCCTTTGTCTTCTAGCCAAGATATAGATACACGATTATTTTCTAAACCAGGTACATATAAGACGTTGCACAAATATTGAACATTGTTACTTGTTTTCAATTTAATGGGGGATTGACGTATTCCTTCGACTGGATAGGTGTTCTTATCTCCAAGTTCTACCTTGTAGGATGTCTTCTTTTCATTTAGACTGGAAAGTCTGACCTGGTCTCCTGTCATATGCCTGGAAGCTCCACTGTCAATTATCCACATGTCATCTTCAAGAGTTCCTGTAAGAGCTGAATAGTGTAGATGATCCATCTTTTTATTCATGATTTTTGTTGACTTATAGTTGGTCAAACTTTGACATTGACTGGTCAAGCATTGACCTAAAATCTCCACTTTGATTTTTTTTCCTTTTGAGAGTTTTGATAGGTGTGCTGGACTAAGGCACACTAAAATATCCTCTCCTTGAGTAAGTTGTTCCATCATAAGGTGTTGGGAAAGAGGTTTTTAGGGTTTTGCAACTGCACCTGCTAGTAACCCTAGCGACAATGCTTCAGTGACTACACCTGCTAGAAACCTTAGCAAAAGTTCTTCAGCAAGCCTGATAATATTATGGCTTAGCTTCCTTCCAGTGGTTAGAATGAATGAAGGAAGTGTGGGCCCATAAACTATTAGAAAAGTGGGTGTGCTCGTTTAACCATAGACAATATAGCAATATTGTCACCCAACCATTGGCACAAATGCCACCCCCGAGCACCTTAACCTTGATAGAGAATAATTCTGGTAGCAAATCAATAGCCAACTAAGGTTGGTGCACCAAAAAAAGATAACCAAGACTGATCAGAAAGTCCAACCCAGAAAGACCGAAATCACAGGTTTTCAATAACTGCAGTTGCAACTATCCTCCAGACTTGCGCACTAAATTTCTACAGTGCACACTACTGAATTTCTGCAGTTGCGAGATGTGTATTGCAAATGAACTCTGGTGTCTTGTATTTATACTTATCCTCCTTATCTTTCTAGGCCGACTTCTCATTCTGGAGGCCAAAAATAAAACTCAATATTAAATGTTTCCTTTAGCCGACTTGTCTTCTAGGGTTGTGTCCAATGATTTAGGGTTTCTTCTTGCTTCTTGGAATGTTCTAGTCTCTTCAAAGGTTACAAGTGGAGGTTAATGCCTCCTGCAACTACCATAATATCAACGCAAGTATGATTAGGCATTTAAAGGAAATATAGGACAAGAAGGAAGGTGAACTCTACCTTGAATTGAGCAAGGTTCTATAGACAAAGAAAATCACTTTAAAAAGAACAATTGTGTGCAACAAAACTTGCCTAACAATGCAAATTTTTGTTGACTCAAACACATTAACTGTGTCTCCTTGTTAATAATCAACTTTCCCACTATGGTAAATATCCCGCAAAATTGAGGAGTAAGCGTTCTTATTAACATATTTCTCCAAGAAGATTTTTTTTGTGCAACAAAATATACTTAGACCAATGGCTTGACATAAGGAAAAAATCATTGAAAATAAGTTCAAAATGTCAACCCAAAATTATGACAAGGTGTATTCAAGGTGAAAGCTACCCCAAACCATAGATTTTGGGAATTCAAATATCCTTCTCTACATTTGAGAGAATAGAACAATTATAGTTGAAAGCCTAATGATGGAAGGAGGAAAAATGTAAATATTGTGGAGACAAGTGGTAACCCAAACACTAATGCAACGATAAAAAATCATATAGATATGAAGCCGACAAAGAATTAGACACCTCTAGTAGCAACTCTGATGAAGAAGTAAAAAGGAAAAAAAATAATTGTCTTAGATATGGTAACAAGTTGGCTCTAGGTTAAATATGCATCCAATAACTTATATCATTTCCAAATTATACATGGAAAGGATGTAGAGGTTTCCACTAAATAAGACATGTTAGACTCTAAAGAGGATGCAAATTCACCAAATGCATCATTAGCTTCAATCATATGCATGAATTAGGTAAAATCATAAGCAAGAAGAATCAAAGGTCCATAATGAAGTTATAGGCCAAAAGGAAGAAACACAACCATCTAGGAAAATTTTAAGGAAAAAATATCACCCATGAGAAAAATAAGAAGGTTCGAAATATTGAGAAGGAATTTTTTTGCTATAGTAACGTTTGAAAATATTTAGCACAAATATTAAATTCAAAAAAAATTATATTTTAGATTATTATTCCACCATGAAATATAAATAAAATCCACGGAATCAAGGTTTCTCCCTCCAAATTTCATGAGGAACCTCCAAATCGCATCGATTTCTTGGAATCAAGATTTTTTGGTAAGTAATTCACCCAGATTTCCTCAACCATGTTTTTTTTTCAACTATTTCCCCTGCATTTCTTCGAATCAGGGTTCTATAGGATTTATTTAGCCCATGTATTTCATTCAATGCCCATGGATTTCCAATTTCACCTATGCATTTCCTCTAGATCATCATTATTATCTTGTAGTCCTATCCATTCAAACCAAGAATTTGATACTTTGTATCTCCTCTCCATCAAGTCCAAATATAAGGTTTAGCATGAGTAGGATAAAGTAGGTCCCACCCAAGGTCATTGTAGAAAACAATTGAGGAACTTCAGAAAAAGAGAAAGGTAATACTATTACCAATACATAGACTAGGAATATTGAGTTTTGGTCTAATTTTAGAATTAAAAAAAAAAAGAGACTAAGGTTGAAAATCATGGCAAGACATATGTATTATGGAACTTGTTTTTATATGGGAATGATGGATATTTGCAAGATATAGGACCAACACAGATTAGTCTATTTTCTTTCTCAGATCTAGACCCTCAAAATATGTTTATTGTGGCCTTGACAAGTCTTCTCACCTTGGTTTCTTTTTCAGATTATGTGGTAGCTCTTCTTTGTGTCTCTAGCCATTGTTGTCATTACTCTCAAATATTCTTTAATTGTTTCCATACAACTCTTCATTACTGTTAGTTTGTTTTAAAGATATGTATTGTAATATTTTGTGTTAATTGAAGGTTTTTTTCTACATCTCCTCTGTTTTGGTTTTCTAATTTCAAAATGGTAAATGATATTTTTCAATTATGAAGATGTCTAACAAGGCCTATTTTATTCCCCTATTAACAGTATGACCATATTATTCGAAGGTTGCAATCAACACCTTTGGATTGAAATGGCAAGGATGCCCATCATGAAAAGGGAAGGCCCTGGGTTTGATTCCCAGCTTGCCCTATTTTCAACATGGTATCGAAGCTAGTTAGGTTGGCAATGGATAAGGCACTTAAGTCGAAGTGCAGCTTGAAGGGGGGTGGGGGTGGCACTAGAGGTAGAAATCCACACCTTTATAAGGATGGTTCTCATGAAAAGGGTCTGTATCTCACTAGTAAAGTAGTCTGCTAGTTGGGACCACATCTTGGGTTCAATTCCTAGGATGTCAATTTTTTCACAACAATCAAGCTAGTGGAGATTTTTTTCAATGAAAGAATGTTTATAGTTTATGTATTTTCTATGGAAACAAAATCTTCTACAACATTTTCCTTACATATACTTTCATCTTTTAAAGGAACAAATGATTGTTTGTAGACAACTATATAACAAAAAATTAGTAATGAGGATTCAAAGTTCATGTCATTCTCATTTGATAGTTTGACTAACATGTAAATTGTTTAGTTGGACCGATAGTATTTCCAAGCATTTTTTATCTACTTCTTTGATAGGTATGTAGGCGTATATCTATGCACATGTCTTTTGCAATGGCCAAAATTGAGTTTGTGTTAGATTTAGTAGGTGGATTTTAAGCTTCTACTAACAGACTTGATATACTAGTGACCAAGATCTCTCTATGTCGTGATTTACATTGTTTGAAATGAAACAAATTTTTTATGTTGCAACATCTACTTTACCTAGACTTTCATATTTGAAAGGAATAGAGGACTATCTGCAAACAACTATATGACAAAAAATGAGCAAGAAGGCTTCATATTCATGTCATTCTCCTTTGTTAGTTTGATTGAAGTGTAAATTATTTGGCTAGACTGATAACCTTTCCAAGCATTTGTTATTTACTTCTTTGATAGGTATGTGGGTAGATATCTATGCACGCGTGTTCTATAATGGCCAAAATTGAGTTTTCACTAGATTTAGTGAGTCGATTTTAAGATTCTATTGTCATACTTGATATACCAGTCATCAGGCTCTCTCTATGCAATGATTTTCATTATTTGAAATGAATTTAGAAAAGAAATAATTTTAGATGTACTTTTGTGGTTAGTATCAGAGGCCTTGCATAGAAATAAACTCCACCAAATAAGAGGCAGAGTTGAAACCTTTAGATATAGTATATGCAACAATGTGTATACATTTCCACACATGGAAGCCATGGCTGGGAACAAACATATTACAACATAAACAAAATATGTTTATTTTGGTTAACAATATTAGTATGATTTTTTTTATCAATTATACAAAATCATTACATAGGCGTAGACATACCTCTCAAACTTTTGTCTATTATATTTTCTATATTCAATAATTGCATCAATAGATGTAAGGTCCTGTTACAATCCTAGGTGGAAGAGATGTTCATAACACTTATAAACTAAAAAAAAGAGTCGACCTTTTATTAATACCATAGCATAAAAATATCTAGCATAGATTCATCTTAACCCCAAATCTGTTAAGCAACAACAAGTTTGCACATGCATTTTTCAATCCTTATCATCTCTTAATAGATCTAATGTTAAGATGGTTCTATGCTAGTTTTGTATTTTTTATTTCTACATTTATATTTATGCTTGCATATAATCGTTCCTTCTTCTTTGGACATGTATAATTATTTTTTCCTAAATCTTGATGCCAATAAGAGTACCAAGCTATAGCAAATACATGAACAAAATTCAGACAAGGGGTTTCAAAAGGACCACATTTACAGTTTTCTTGCCCTTTGAAATCTTGATACCACATGGGTATTGAGTTACAACTTGGGCATGAACAAAGTTTAGAGTAATCATTCTTAAAAGTATATATATCATTGTGTAGATACATAGCACTATTCTTAGAATTATTTTCCAGGAACTAGGTTGCTAAAAATGCATTGCCCAATCTACAACTTGAGTCCTCATCCTCGATGTCATTGTCAAGATGTCTCCATAGATCCTCGACTATAAATAAATTCTTCCCCCCAACCAATCATTGTCTTCCAAGTGGTGTACTCTAGCTTCAATTTGAATTTGTATTTCCATGACATGCAATCTATACCAATATACTCCCATGTGTCCATTCGTTTTGTTACAGTTCTTGGCCATCTTGAGTCTTTTAGCAAGTTCTTGGTGTTGAATATTAAGTTCATCTTGGAGGTTATAAATGGTTTCACATGGCTCATTTGTAATTCCTCCATCATAATTATAACATCCTCGATCTCTTCCCATAGAAGTCCTTTGTCTCGGCACCATCACATCTAGTAACATTGAAACATGGCAAGCTATCTAGCTCTCTGAATGTAGATTAGCTTTAGTTGCAGGAAGGGCACTTGCAGAATGGAGATGAATGGATTAACATGGTTCAATTTGAGAAAGGATCTCATACTTATCCCTAGCTTAGATTAGCACTCCCTCTCCTTGGCTTGTTAATAGGACATGATGGACTATATATTTCATATGAAGTTTTTCCAACTTCAATTCAACTCCAAAATTTGCTAGATGTACCACTTGATCATTGTCGTTTTTCATCTCATAACTCTAATTTCTATTTTTCACTCTCATATAAGTTACAATTTTTGAATACTTAGAATAATGGCTAGTTTCAAACCTTCACATGGGGCATGAATCTATGTGATATTATTTTTCATGGATCTCAAGCCCCAAACATATTTTGAAACCAAATTTCTTCTAGGTTCCTCATGAGCCCTCTCTCCCTAGGTTTCCTTTGGCCACCTTATAACAAAATGAAAACTATGTTAAAACTCAATATATTCTTAAATAATACATGATATTTTTATTTAAAATATGAGATCATGAAGAATGGAATTTGAAACTAATACAATAGAACAAAAATATGTTGAAATACAATTCATGCTTAAAAAAGCTTTGACATAGTACGTGTTAGGATATTTAGACACTTAGAAGTTAGTTAAGATTAACTTGGTCTAATGTGTCATTAGGTAAAAAATGGTTTCTTTAGTATGCATTTTTATTTAGGTAATACAACGATCACGATATGTTCCCGACATAGAGTGATCCAACATCTCATTTTCTTCTCGATCTTAACGACTACATTGATCTGTGGCCTAACACCTGATTGGTCCATGATCTCTACTTAAAGAGCATAGAGGGTCATTTTCCGATGATCCATTGTGAGAAACTCTCTTGTAAATATCTTTGTAATATTTTCTTTTTCATTAATAAATTTCTCCAAGTGGCCACGTTGGTTAGGGTCATGGATGTTTCCCCACAGGAGTTTTACCACATAAAAACAACAGAGTGTTAATATTTGATCCATTTGTGTGAGTGGTTACTGGAGGTTTTAATCCTCTATTGGAATACTTGTTTTGTCGAACATGGTATCAGAGCACATTTGAAGACCCACTCCCATTTTAGATCAAGATCTTGAAGTTGTGTTTTCGGATCTCTAGTTTCTTCCATTATCATACATTTTTGGGGCAAGAGGATTGTTCTTTTGCGTCTTGAGCACTTCTTTCAGCTAGAAACACTTTTTGTTTCACTCGAAAATGTTTTCTTTTTCCTAAGATACGACCATTTCAATTAGATCCATAGGTATAAAGCATGAAACTCCCTTTTAGATTTTACAAAGATAATATGTTGGTTTTTTTTTTGGGGGGGGGGTTGCTACTTTTTTCTATATACCTATGTCTTTTCCCTGTGCTTTGTGTGATCTCATTAAATTAGAAACAAAGCAGAAAAGGTTTTCTTATCTACTTACACTCTTTGTCATGTGCTCTGTGCGATTTCGGTAAATTATAAAGAGAGGGAAAATTTTCATTCTCTGAGTGAGCTAATTGATATCTAACCCTTGTTGTTGTCGAGAAGCGATTTTTCTGTTTGTTTGTGTGAATGCATGAAAATAAGTTTTTACTGAGCACACACTCTAAGGCCATCTTCCACAACAACAACAACAACAACCCCAATCCTCCTTCTTAAGACTATAATGTGTTTTGCATTAGCTCACTTAGTTGAAAGTTACTTTACTTAGTGAGAGGTCGTGAATTCAAGTCTCTTTTTTGTTATTTATTTTTTTAAAGTTCATGCATTCATTGTAAAGTGAATTTTACTTAATTATAAAAGTGAATCACTATTAAGTAACTTTAATATTTTATTTTAAGCTATTTTTTGCATGCAACTTTCATTTACAAAGTAACTTCATTGTAAAAGTGATCTTATTCTATAAAAGTGAGTAACTTCATAAGTAACTTCTTTAAAAGTGAGGTTATAAGAATAGATAGATAAAAGGGATCATCACCACGTGGACAAACTTCTACTTGTCATGTGTTTCCTTGGTTATTGTTTGTTTTGTTTTTTCAAAAGGGCATCGTTGGAAACTTGGTCAATACTGAGAGGGAGGGTGAATCAGTATTGGTTAATTATTTAAACTTTTAATAATTTTAACTTATTAACAACAATAAACTTGAATACAAAATCAATACAATAATACAAGTTACAATAATTATTTGCATAAACCAATTTCCTTGTTCAGGTGTTTAACCCTATGAAGCACCAACTCCCTTGTTTTAGGGCACCCACCCTAGGAAGCACCAACTCCTTTGTTTAGGGAGCCAACCCCGGAAAGTACCTACTCCCTTGTTTAGGGCACCAACCCTAGGAAGCACCAACTTCATGTCTTCAAACTTTAATCAATAAAGGACATTAGTGCTTCCTTGCTCCACCCTTCCACCCTCGTTACATAAGTATCTTGTCTTTCTTCCTTGGACTTTGTTATGCCTTTAGATATTCTATGTAAAACCCATAGAGACACTTTCCTTTCACCTTGTTTGTTTGCTTATATACTTTCCAAAAGGTATAAGGTTGAACTACTATGTCTTTTAGTAATGAAACATTGCACCCCTTCATTTAATTAACACAAATGGTGATTTTAATAATTGATTTTCATACACAAAATTAAATATTTATTTCATACAAAGATTCTTGAGTGTTGGAAACAAATTTTACAATTCTACAACATGGGTTTTGTGTAGAACATGCCCAATTAGCCGACACCTAAGAATTTTCCCTAGAACATGTGTGAGGTGGAAGGTACATGTGGTTCTTTGAAAACAACTTTCCTAGATTTTCCTTTCGTCGTCGTATGCCAGATTGACTTCACTACATTTTACCTTTTCATGAATGTTTAAATCGACCTCCACATATTTCTTTTGTTGGTGACTATTTAAACTCAACTTGTAAACATTTTGCTAGATGGTGGATATTAAAATAAATTCCCTCTCAACTGCTAGTCACTAAAGATTCGACTTAGTCTTCACCCTTTTTCGTATTTGCTTCCTCATTCAACCGACAAACATATTTTTTGTTGACTCAACTAGGAGAAATTTCGACTTGAGTATTTCAATTATGGTTCACCCAACTTTCTTCATCCTTGACCCGACTTTTATTTCCAAATTTAAGTTTTCTTCGACTTCAACCTTTAGGTTACTTCATTCTTGGATTGACTTGACTTAGAAGAAAACTGACTTGTGTAATTCGACTTTGATCGTCCCAACTTGCTTTGGTTTTGACTTCGACTTTGACTTTGGATTCAATCTTTGACTTCTTCAATTTCAACCTCTTCTACTTATCCGAATTTGACCTTCGTCTTCTTCGATTTCGACCCCCTATTTCTTTGACTTCAACCTTCGACTTTTTGAACTTCTTCAACTTCAACTTCTTGCTGAGATGTTTATACTAGACTTCTTGACTCTATGACTATACTTATGCCCATATTAATATTATTTGACATCAATTCCAACACAATAACACCATGTCCAACATTTTGTTTTGTGATTTGTATGCATTCATATTGGATTCTCCATTTACCCTTTTTATCTGGACAATTTTTTCACAATTTATTTTTGTGCATGGATGTTAATGACACAATCCACCATAAACCATATTTTCATTAGGGTGATTTAATCAACCTCATACAATACAGGATGAGTGCATCAAGATCATATAATATATTAGTCAATATTATCTTTCTACTGACATTCAAGTCAACTTCATAACATTATGTCCAATATTGGCAATGCTTGACATCCAAGTCATCTTCATAACATTATGTCCAATATTTACAATGCTTCTCAAACCAATCAATCAATGATACTTCACCTATCTATCAAGGTTGACATCAATGACAACCAAATTGTCAACAATATCCCCCTTTGTTATTGATGGTAACCTAGTAAAACAATCTTACTCCCCTTGTGAATGCATTCTGTATTTTGAGTTATTTGAGCTGACTTTATTTTATTCTTTATCTCACCCCCTTTGACAACAATGAAAAGGGGAATACTTCTCTTCTCCCCCTGAGATGGTGCTCCTCCTAAGGTGAAGCTTCCCCTGTTTTTTGTGTCATTTTTTTTGGATTTTGTTTTATTGTTTATCTCTCCCCCTTTCTTAACATTTGTCACATTAATGCTTCTACCATAGTCATTTGATTTTGTAGTAACCAACTTCAACTTCTACCTTCTTAGAAACACAATTAAATTGGTCATAGTATCTTCTGACGTAGTTTTTCCTTAGATACTTGAGACATGTTTTATTTTTTCCATGATACTTTAAACTATAGTCCTCTTCTAACCATGTTTCTTCAATGATGCATTGGATATGTTTTAGTTATGTTTCCCTTTATATTCCTTCAAAACCGTGCCAAGATTATACAAATGTTTCTCAAGGACTATCATTATTTTCTTTCAGACTTCTCCCAATTTCTTCATGATTCTATTCATCTATTAATCCATTTGAAACCCAAGAGCCTCTTTATTAGTTTCTCATTCTTTTGAGAATACCTCATTGGGTATCGATCATATCATACTTTAGTAGCATCTGTAGCATTAGTACTTACTCCAAATCATACTACACATTCCTTTCTCTTTCCTTTCTCTTGTCGACTTCAAGTTTTAGATATACAAACAATGATCGAATCTTGATTTTCTTTGCCACACTTATGATTTCCCTCGGCCAAGAGTAACATTCCTAAGTAAAATTTTCCATTATTCAATACTCATAAGGTCATCACCAGGAACAACCTTAAGTCTTCCTTGAATCCTCCTTCCTTTCTTTTGTTCATATTTTTTGTTGAGGAGGAGCTTTAGTAGATCATCAAAATAGCATTGGAAAAATTCTAAGATCATCATCACTCAATTCTTTTGGTTGGTCTACTATTGAAGAGTCATCATCATCATCACTATTTTGTGTAATAGAAACTTCTTCATATTATTCCTTAGAATTTTCTTTTTCCATTTTTATTTCATTGGCTAGTGGACTATTGATTTGTGGGACATCATCAAGAACTACAATTGTGTCATATTCTTCTTTAGGAACTCTCCTTTCTTGAGCCTGATTCACTTTATATGCAAAACTTTGATTTTTATATTCCTTATTAGAAGCTTTACCCGCCATTCTCCTATTATTAACTTCATCAATTTCAGGTGCAATATATTCATCATTTTCCTTGTTTTGTACTTCAAAGATTATTTTCCATATATTCTTATTCAGTTTGTTAGGGTTTCCTATCTTCAAGGATTGCATTGGTAATCTATAGTCACTGTCTTTATGGCCATAGTTGTTGCACCTTTGGCATTCAACATTGAGATTTTGTAAGGGAAAGAAAGGGTTGTAGTTTTTTTTCTCTGTATTAAACTTCTTGCTTCTTTGGACATTCTTTGGATTGTAGTTTCCATAGGCTTTACAATGTACTACTTTGTGTCCAAAATTATTGCAAGAATAACAATGTCCAAGGAAGATATGTTGATATATGTTAGAGAGATTTCTTCTGGTGATTGTATTCTTCTTGTCATCTCTTTGTTTAGTAAGGGGTGCTGATTTTTGTTTATTTGGGATGATCTCCAATGGAATCATCCTTGCCTTATTATATTCTCTTCTTAAGGAGATTTTAAGAGCATCTACATAACAAATTGGTCTTTTGATAGATCCTTCTGATGTAGAAGTTGATTCCTGGGTGTATCCCAAACCAACCTTGTTGTTTGGTGACCTCTGACTACTGAGAATTTCATCCAAGATTTTTGAATTGTTTTCAAATTTTGATCCCTTCTTTTCTTTCTCAAGTTCACCTTTTAGCAGCTCAATCTCAGCTTCTAGCTTCTCACATACGTGTTCTCTATCATTGAGTTGATTTAAAATGACTTCTTCAATTCTTTTAACTTCTAGGAGTTGAGACTTCAAATCAATGATTATATGCTCTTATTATTTGATGGTTCTTGATGACTCTACTTCTGTTGATTGATGTGCTTCTTCAAAATATTGAAGTTGTGCCCTTAGTGGCTTGTTATTTTTTTCATACTTTCTTAGTTCCTCCAGAGAATTGATCAAGTTTTCTTCTAGGTCTACTTCTCTTTCAAATTCAAATTTTTCTTCATCATCTACAACATTATCCTGAGACTTCATTCCCATAAGTAGAAGTTCTCAATCTTCATCTTCACTTTCTTTAGAAGAGTTATTGTCCTCTTTGGTGTAGAGATTATTTTTCTGTTTGTAGTATTTTTTTTGTTCTTTTTCTTACCCCTCTTATATTCTTTATGATTCTGAATTTCCTCATCATCACTATCCTCGTGCTTGGGATATGGACATGTGTTAGCAAAGTGTCCAACTTTTCCACAGTTGAAGCATATCATAGGAAACTTGCCCTTGTATTTATCAGCCCCTTTCTTGAGTTTCTTCATAAAGTTAGCTACTTCTTCATCAGATATCTCTGATAAATATTTATTAGGTGCCTTCTCATGCTTCTTCCTTGATTTTTATGCCTTGAAGGAAGTTTCTCCTTTTGATGGTTTTTCTTGTCATGTTCTCATCTCATATGCGATAAGGATCTTATGGAGTTCATCTACTGTGAGCTTATCAAGATCTAGTATGTCTTCAAGGGTATAATTTTTTGCATCATACCTCATAGGTAATGATATCAAGTTCTTTTGGAAAATGGGTTTGTATTTGAGTTCTTCCCCTATTGCTCTGATTGAATTGAAAATTTCATCAACTCTGTGGAGATATTCAACTATGTCTTCTTCTTCCTTCATTTTCAAATTTTCAAACTAAGTTCTATAGGTTTGCAGTTTAGCTTCCTTGACTTTATTTTCTCCTTCATATATGACCTTCAGTTTGTCCCATGTCTCTTTTGCTGACTTACAGTGCATTACCTTTACAAATATAGGATTGGTTAATCCTCCTAGAATAGAATTGTCTTCTCTTGAATTGTCATTGTGTAACTTCTTTGCAGCAGTATTAGTAGTTGGAGTATATGGTGCAATATAACCACTTTCAATAACTTTCCAAACATCACATCCAAGGGCCATGAGACAACTTTTCATTCCCATTCTCCAGAATGAATAATCATTCCCTTTGGACAAAGGTGCTTTGTTGGAAGACATTCCCTCTTGTTGATCCATTGCTTCAGAATCTACCTTCTAGTTGTTAGACTGTCTAGAAGACACTTGCTCTGATACCAATTGTTGGAAACTTGGTCAATACCGAGAGGGGGGGGATGAATCAATATTAGTTAATTATTTAAAATTTTAATAATTTTAACTTATTAAAAACAATTGATCAACAACAATAAACTTGAATATAAAATCAATACAATAATGTAAGTTACAATAATGATTTGGAGACACCAATCTCCTTGTTCAGGGATTCAACCCTAGGAAGCACCAACTTCATGTCTTCAAACCTTAATCAGTAAAGAACATTATTCCTTCCTTGCTCCACCCTTCCACCCTCGTTACATAAGTATCGTGTCTATCTTCCTTGGACTCTGATATGCCTTTAGATCTTCTATGTAAAACCCAGAGAGACACTTTCCTTTCACCTTGTTTGTTTTCTTATATACTTTCCAAAAGTTATAAGGTTGAATCATTGTGTCTTTTAGTAATGAAACATTGCACCCCTTCATTTAATTAACACAAATGGTGATTTCATTATTTGATTTCCGTACACAAAATTAGACATTGACTTTATACGATTATGGAGTTCTGGAAACGAATTTTACAATTCTACAACATGGGTTTTGTGCAGAACATGCCCAATTAGCCAACATGAAAGAATTTTCCCTAGAACATGTGTGAGGTGGTTGATGCAGGTGGTTCTTTGAAAGAAACTTGCCGAGATTTTCCTTTCGTCGTCTGATGCCAGATCTAATTCAGTGCATTTTACCTTTCCATGAATGTCTAAATTGATCTCCACATATCTCCTTTTTTGGTGACTATTTAAACTCAACTTGTAAATATTTTACTTGATGGTGGATATTAAAATCAGTTCCCTCTCACCTGCTAGTCACTAAAGATTCAACCTGGTCTTCACCCTTTTTCGTATTTGCTTCCTCATTCGACCGAAAAACACCTTTTTGGTTGACTCAACTAGGAGAAATTTCGACTTGAGTATTTTGATTCTGGTCCACCCAACTTGCTTCAGCCTCGATTTGAATTGTATTTCCCAATTTAATTTTTCTTCAGCTTCAACCTTTAGGTTACTTCATTCTTGGCTCGACTTAACATAGGAGAAAACCAACTTATGTAATTTGTCATTGGTTGTCCTGACTTGCTTCGGTTTTGGCTTTGACTTCGGATTCGATATTCAACTTCTTCGATTTCGACTTCTTCTACTTATCTGACTTCGACCTTCAACTTCTTCGACCTCTTTGATTTCGACCCTCGATTTCTTTGACTTCGACCTTCAACTTTTTCAACTTCTTCAACTTCAACTTCTTGTTGAGATGTTTATACCAGAATTATTGACTTTGTGACTATACTGATGCCCATACTAATATTATTTAACATCAATGACAACACTATAACACCATGTCCAACATTCTTATTTGTGATTTGTATGCATCCATATTGGATTCTCCATTTACCCTTTTTATCTGGACAATTTCTTCACAGTTTCTTTTTGTGCATGGATTTTAATGACAAAATCCACCATAAACCATATTTTCATTAGGGTGATTTCATCAACTTCATACAATATAGGATGAGTGCATAAAGATCATACAATATATTAGTCAATGTTATCTTTCTACTTACATTCAAGTCAACTTCATAACATTATGTCCAATATTGACAATGCTTGACATTCAAATCATCTTCGTAACATTATGTCCAATATTGAAAATGCTTCTCAAACCAATCAAACAATGATACTTCAACTATATATCAAGTTTGATATCAATGACAACCAAATTGTCAAAAATCTCCCCCTTTGTTATTGATGACAACCTAGTAAAACAATCTTACTCCCCTTATGAATGTATTTTGTATTTTGAGTTCTTTGAGATGACTTTGTTTTACTCTTTATCTCTCCCCCTTTGAAAACAATGAAAAAGAGAACATTTCTCTTCTCCCCCTGAGATGATGCTCCTCCTGAGGTGATGCTTCCCCTGTTTTTGTTCCATTTGTTTTGGACTTTGTTTTACTATTTATCTCTCCCCCTTTCCCAACATATGTCACATTAATGCTTCTATCATAGTCATTTGATTCTGTAGTAACCAACTTCAACTTCTACCTTCTTAGAAACACAATTAAATTTGTCATAGTATCTTCTGATTTAGTGTTGCCTTAGAAACTTGAGACATGTTTTAGTTTTTCCATGATACTTTAAACTATAGTCCTCTTCTAACCATGCTGCTTCAATGATGCACCAGATATGTTTTAGTTATGTTTCCCTTTAGATTGTTCAAGAGAGTGTCAATATTATACAAATGTTGCTCAAGGACTATCATTATTTTATTTCAGACTGCTCCCAATTTATTCATGATGCTAATCATCTATTCGTCCATTTGTAACCCAAGAGCCTCTTTATTAGTTTCTCATTCTTTTGAGAATACCTCATTTGGTCTAGATTATATCATACTTTAGTAGCATTTGTATCATTAGTACTTACTCCAAATCATACTGCACATTCCTTGATCTTTCCTTTGTCTTATCAACTTCAAGTTTTAGATATACAAACAATGATGGAATCTTGATTTTATTTGCCACATTTATGATTTCCCTCGGCCAATAGTAACATTCATGAGTAACATTTTATGGTCTTCAATACTCATAAGGTCATCACCAGGAACAACTTTAAGTATTCCTTGAATCCTCCTTCCTTTCTTGTGTTCGTATTTTTTGTTGAGGAGGAGCTTCGGTAGATCATCAAAATAGCATTGGAAAACTTATGAGATCATCATCACTCAATTATTCTAGTTGGTCTACTATTGAGTATTCATTATCATCATCACTATTTTGTGTAACAAAAACTTCTTCTTCTTCTTCTTCCTTAGAATTTTCTTTTTTGATTTTTCTTTCATTGGCTAGTGGACTACTGATTTGTAGGACAACATCAAGAACTACAACTGTGTCATATTATTCTTTAGGAACTCTCCTTTCTTGAGCTTGATTCACTTTATATGCAAAAATTTGATTTTTATATTCTTTATTATAAGATTTACCCACCATTCTCCTATTATTAACTTCATCAATTTCAGGTGCAATGTATTCATCATCTTTCTTGCTTTGTACTTCAGATTTTATTTTCCATATCTTCTTATTTTGTTTGTTAGGGTTTCCTATTTTCAAGGATTGCATTGGTAATCTACATTCATTGGCGTTATGGTGATTGTTGTTGCATCTTTGGCATTCAACATTGATATTTTGTAAAGGAGAGAAAGAGTTGTAGTTTCTTTTCTCAGTATTAAACTTCTTGCTTCTTTGGACATTCTTTGGATTGTATTTTCCATAGGATTTACAATGTACTACTTTGTGTCCAAAATTATTGCAAGAATAACAATGTCCAAGGAAGATATCTTGATATTTGTTAGAGGGATTGCTTATGGTGATTGCATTATTCTTGTCGTCTATTTCTTTAGTAAAGGGTGTTGATTTTTGTTTATTCTGGATGGTCTCCAATGGAATCATCCTTGCCTTATTATATTCTCTTGTTAAGGAGATTTTAAGAGAATCTACATAATTGATTGGTCTTTTGACAAATCCTTGTGATGTAGAAGTTGATTCTTGGGTGTACCCCAAACCAACCTTGTTGTTTGGTGACCTTTGACTACTAATAATTTCATCCAAGATTTTTGAACTGTTTTCAAATTTTGATCCCTTCTTTTCTTTCTCAAGTTCACCTTTTAGCAGTTCAATCTCAACTTCTAGCTTCTCCCATACTTGTTCTCTATCATTGAGTTGATTTAAAATGACTTCTTCAATTCTTTTAGATTCTATAATTTGAGACACCAGATCACTAATTATCTGCTATGATTCTTTGATGGTTCTTGATGCATCTACTTCTATTGATTGATGTGCTTCTTCAAAATCTAGAAAGTGTGCCCTTAGTAGCTTGTTATTATTTTTATACTTTATTAGTTCCTCCATAGAACTGATCAGATTTGCTTCTAGGTATACTTCTCCTTCAAATTTAGAGGTTTCTTCATCATCTACAACATTATCTTGAGTTTTCATTCCCATAAATAGAAGCTCTGAATCTTCATCTTCACTTTCTTCAGAAGAGTTGTTGTCCTCTTTGGGGTAGAGATTCTTCTTTGGTTTGTAGTATTTCTTTTTTTTCTTTTTCATACCCTTATTATGTTCTTTATGATTCTAAATTTCCTCATCATCACTATCCTCATGCTTGGGATATGGAAATTTGTTAGCAAAGTGTCCAACTTTTCCACAATTGAAG
Source organism: Picea engelmannii (assembly GCA_009831015.1). Lineage (NCBI taxonomy): Eukaryota > Viridiplantae > Streptophyta > Pinopsida > Pinales > Pinaceae > Picea > Picea engelmannii. Next base: position 215,140 of record ML787254.1, read on the forward strand.
CATATCAGAGAAAAATTTCCCTTGTATTTACCAGTGCCTTTCTTGAGTTTCTTCATAAAGTTAGCTACTTCTTCATTAGATATCTTTGATAAATATTCATTGGGTACCTACTCCTACTTCTTCCTTGATTTTTATGACTTGAAGAAAGTTTCTCCTTTTGTTGGTTTTTCTTGTCCTGTTATCATCTCATATGCTATAAGGATCCCATGTAGTTCATCTACTGTGAACTTATCAAGATCTGGTCTATCTTCAAGGGTGTAAATTTTTGCATCATACCTCATAGGTAATGATCTCAAGATATTTTGGACAATTGGTTTGTCTTTGATTTCTTCCCCTAATGCTCTGATTGAATTGAAAATTTCATCAACTCTTTGAAGATATTCAGCTATGTCTTCTTCCTCCTTCATTTTCAAATTTTCAAACTGAGTTATATAGGTTTGCAGTTTGACTTCCTTGAATTTGTTGTCTCCTTCATATATGACCTCCAGTTTTTCCCATATCTCTTTTGTTGACTTACAATGCATTACCTTTACAAATATAGGATTGGTTAATCCTCCTAGAATAACATTGACTTCTCTTGAATTTTCATTGCATAAATTCTTTGTAGTAGTATCAGTAGGTGGGGTATATGGTGAAGTATAGACACTTTCAATATCTTTCCAAACATCTCATCCAAGGGCCATGAGATAACTTTTCATTCTCACACTTCAGAATGCATAATCACTCCCTTTGAATAGAGGTGCTTTGTTGGAAGGCATTCCCTCTTGCTGATCCATTGATTCATAATCTACTTTCTGGTTATTAGACTATGTATAAGACACCCTCTTTGATACCAATTGTTGGAAACTTGGTCAATAATGAGAGGGGGGGTGAATCAGTATTGGTTAATTATTTAAAATTTTAATAATTTTAACTTATTAACAAACATTCACAAGCCTAAGGAAGACAACGATAGAGAATTAGGGCTCGTGGAGAGCGTCTAGGGTCCGTTTTTGCAGCCAGAGCCGGCCATGGCCGCCCCAGGGGGTGGGGATTCGTCCCCTCCCCCTCCGAGTTCAAATGAGGACGCGTTCAGGAAGCTGATTGCCAGCGGAGGCAAGCGCAAGGTCTCTTCTACAGTCCCAAAATTCATAAAAAAGCTAGATGGAATCCCAGAAATCGCCCTCCCAGAGACGTAAGTGATCAAGATAGCCCTGGCTCTCTCTGAGAGAGGGCTGGTAGGCCAGTTTATGGGACTTTGGCCCTCAGCAAAAACTACCGAAGCTTGGGTCCAAAGGAACTGGAAGCCTCTCATTAAGAAAGGAGTTACCTACTACCCTTTGAGCAGTGGCTTTTTTCTCTTCGAGTTTATAAACAAGGAAGACAAGGATCTCATTTTCAGAAATGGACCATATTTTATGGGAACCCAGGGGCTGTATCTGAACCGCTGGACCCCGGACTTCGATCCCATGGCGGAACTGCCAAAGGAGGTACCTGTTTGGGTCAGGCTCCCCAATTTGTCGGTTCACTGCTAGAACTATGAAGCTCTGTAAAAGATAAGGAATGGAATAGGGAAATTCATTGATAAGGTAGACAACAAGTCCATCTACAACTGCGCTAGGATATGTGTTGAAGTGGATCTTGAGGCAGGGCTCCCGGAGGCGGTGAAGCTTACAGTGGGCAACTGGTCTCACTACCAGAAACTCGATTATGAACACCTTCCCTTCAAGTGCAGATCCTGTCAAGAGCATGGACACTTCCAGAGGAATTGCCCAAAGAACCAAAGCCCCGAAAAGGAAGATGTTCAGGGCTGGAAAAAGGTCAAGAAAAGCAAACCAGGTCCTAAATCCAAAGATCCAAGGCCAGAGAAGGCGAGCCAACCATCATCTTCAAAGACAAACCCTCAGAAGGAACCTCCGAAAGAATGGGCTAACAAGCCAAAGGAAACCTGGAAAGAGCAAATAGTTATAGCAACTCAGTCCCCGCCAGCCCCAGAAAATATGATACCGGTCAATGAAACCCCTCTAGCAGATGAACCCATGAAGTCAGATGAGGAGCACATCCATTTAGACTCTGAAATGGATGCAGATACAGATGAGGGGGCCACGAAGACCAGCAGTTCTGTTGGAACCCCAGAGAAGGCCCCTAGAGGAAGGAAACCAGAGAGGAAAAAAAGGGAGGAGAAATCTTACAGGGACGTAACTGTAGGAATTCAGCATACCGTCCCGGCTATGATAGAAACCAGATCCTCAAAAAAATGCAAGG
>ML787254.1:221507-231739 GCA_009831015.1 Picea engelmannii
ACCCCAGAGAAGGCCCCTAGAGGAAGGAAACCAGAGAGGGAAAAAAGGGAGGAGAAATCTTACAGGGATGTAACTGTAGGAATTCAGCATACCATCCCGGCTATGATAGAAACCAGATCCTCAAAAAAATGCAAGGCTTCGAAAGGAGCCACCCCCCCCCCTCCAGTTCTTAATGCTTTTCGTCTCTTGGAACTGCAGAGGGTTGGGAAGCAAACTAAAATAAGAAGCTTTCAAAGATCTAGTCAGAATGACTTCCCCGGATGTACTTCTGATCCAAAAGACGAAGATGGAGGAGCCTGAGACCTTCCAGGCTAGTAAAAATTTCTGGAAAAAAGGAGCAGGTAGAGTTGTTAGTGCCAGGGGAGCTTCAGGAGGTCTTGCCACCTTCTGGAACTCCTCAACGCTAGACCTGATTGAAGAACATAGCACCATCCATTGGTTGTTCACGAAGTTGTTGCACCACGAATCGGGACATCAGGTTAGCCTCTTTAATATTTATGCTCTGGTTCTTTTATCGAAAAAAAAAGATTGTTGGGAATCTCTGAATAATTTCCTTTCTATTAACCATCGTGAGAATCTTATTCTATTCGGAGATCTGAATGTCACCCTAGCCCTCTCTGAAAAAAAAGGAGGAACACCTGTAAGAGACCCTGCATGGGAGTGGATTGAAGACATTAGGCTGGATTGGGATCTGGAGGACATCAAACCCAGTAAAGGAAATTTCACCTAGAACAACAAAAGAGTGGGACCGGGGCACATTGCAGCCCGCTTAGATCGCTTCCTGGTTCACTCTTCCTTTTTAACCCATGGACTTTTCACCTCGTCTGAAATCCTGCAAGCTTGCACCTCGAATCATAAGCCCATCTCCCTTTCCCTGACCCCTGGGGAAAATCTGGGCCCGATCCCCTTCCACTTCAGCCCGCTATGGGTCTCCTCGGAAGGCTTCCTCGAGCTGGTTTCAGAGTCCTGGAAAAAGAGTGTGTCGGGATCACCTTTCTTCATATGGGAAGAGAAACTGAGAAGGCTTAAAGTGGAGCTCAAAAAATGGGCAAAGAACCTGCCATCCCCTTTTCAGGAAAGGAAAAGAGCCCAAGGGCCCTGGAGAATCACCAACGTCATATGGAGTCTGCCCCGGTAACCCCAGCGATGTTGAATGACGAGTTGGAGCTGCAAAATAAGCTTCACAAAGCTCTTAGAAGAGAGGAAGAGTGTTGGCGAATAAAGTCGAGAAGTCTTTGGCTCCAAGCAGGAGATAAAAATACTTCTTTCTTCCACAAGCAGGCAGAATCCCGAAAAAATCATAACTCAATCAGAGAGATCCATTTTCAGAGACAAACCTACAAAAAATTTGAGGAGATCAAACTTGCAGCCCACTCCTTCTATAAAAATTTGTTTACTGAAGAGTTGGAGGCCCCTACTAGATCGGAGCTCTATCCTCTCACGGTGGTCCCCAAGTTGATAAATGAAGATGACAACCGTTGGCTGACAGCCCCTATCACAACTGAGGAGATCAGCAAAGCTCTCCAAGCTATGAACCCAAATAAAGCCCACGGGCCTGATGGATTCACGGCCAGGTTCTATATAGCCTGCTGGGATATCATCCAAAAAGATCTAGTCAGAATGGCGAGGCACTCTCAGAACTGTAGCAAAATTGGAGGGAGCACCAACTCCTCCTTTCTAGCTTTAATCCCCAAAGAGAAAGGTGCCCAAATATTTTCAATATACCGTCCTATTTCGCTATGCAATTCGGGGTACAAAATCATCACCAAAGTAATAGCAAACAGAATAAAAAAAGTCCTCCCCAGGATCATCCCGGAGAACCAGGGGGGCTTCATCTAGGGGAGACAAATCTAGGACAATATTATCCTTATGCAAGAGGCTATACACTCAAGTTGTTAAAGAAAGGAGAAAGGAATGTTAGTCAAGCTGGATCTGGCGAATGCCTTTGACAGAGTCCGATTGAATTTCCTTTTTGTTGTGATGCTCAAGATGGGATTTCACCCACATTTGGTTCGCTGGATTAGGGCCTGTATAGCGGGGCCGTGGATCGCCCCCCTGGTCAATGGCAGACCGACTGATTTTTTCCAAGCCTCAAGGGGACTTAGACAGGGCTACCCCCTGTCCCCCCTGGTCTATGCTATTCAAGCGTCAGTGCTAAGTTTTCAGCTGAATAAGAGCATGCATCAGTGCTCCTTAATTAGCCTCTCAATATCTCCTAGAGTTGAGAGAATAAATCATGCTCAATTTGTCGATGATACGCTCCTTCTGGGCCAAGCCAACCTGTCCATCGCAAGAGCTCTCAAGAAAGAATTGGATGACTACACTGAAATCTCAGGCAGTGAAATCAGTTTGAGGAAGAGTAAAATTTATGGCTGGAACTGCCCTCCTATAGAAATGATTGGCATTTCCAAGGTGATGGAAATGGAAGGAGCTTCAACGTGGGAGTCCATTAAATATCTAGGAATCCCGCTAGTCAAAGCAGCTCCCAGAAGTAACCTGTGGATGCCTTTGTTGGACAAGATGAAAGCCAGGATCTTGGCCTGGGGAGAAACATGGCTGAACAAAGCAGGGAAGTTAATCCTCATAAACTATGTTCTCACCTCTCTTCCTGTCTACCAGGCCTCCATTCTCCTTGCCCCGAGAGGTTTTGTGAGAGACGTAGACAACATCTTGAGAAAATTTATTTGGGAAGGGGGAAGGAATGAGGGGGAAAAAATGCACCTAGTTAGCTGGGATAAGGTTAAAGCCCCCAGGATGGAAGGTGGGCTGCAAGTAAGAGATGTGGCCACTCAGAATCTGGCCATGGGAGGTAAGATTCTCTGGAAGATGATAAGAGGTAAAACCACTTGGAGCTCCAAAGCTCTAAGGCTTAAATATTTCTGTGGTCACAAAGAAAGGTGCCTTGATCACCCCCCCTTGACTAGAAAAGGCTCTCCCATCCTTTCTCTCTGCCTTAAGGCTCTTGATTTGATTACCTCAAAAAAAATTTGGATCCCGGGGAATGGCAGAAAAATCAAGTTTTGGGAAGACTCTATTTTAGGACAGACCCCTTTAAGTTTTTCGAAAGGGATGGAAAACATCAAAAGTTGGCTCCATTCCATCAACAAAGTCACCCTGTGGGACCTTTCAGCTTGGAACCAGGACGGATCTTGGCTTAAGTGGAATTTGGGGGACTTTCCACAGCACTTAGAAACTGAAGCTCGAACCCTCCTAGATGCTCTTCAAGGGTGCTCCCCCTCCTCAGCCAGGAAGAAGGAAAAAAGAGGCTGGGGCTCTACGACTGGCAGTTACTCAGCTGCAGCTGGTTATGCTGCCCTGCAAGCAATCCCTTGGGTAGCCCCTGATCCCTCGGTGTGGAGAAATCTCTGGCTTCATACCTCCCTTCCCAAATTAGATCTCTTCTGCTGGTCCCTTCTGCACAACAGTATCCTTTCTTGGGAAAACCTCTCAAAAAGAGGCTGGGAAGGGCCCTCTCGTTGCCCTCTCTGTGTTTGTCATGTTGAAACCTCTCTCCACCTCTTTCTCCTCTGTCCCTTTGCTCTGGAACTTTGGAATCTCATTCTTGGCCAGTTGAATGTTCCCCTGCCTTCTTCAGTTACCTCTTTGTTTACCTCCTAGGTCGATTTGGCTCCCTTCTCCTTTACCAATTTGAACCTACTAAAGCCCTGCTGGATGTGGGTGCTAAAAGTAGTCTGTTGGGAACTGTGGCTGGAGCAAAACAACAGGATCTTCAGGGATATAGCAGGGACGCCGGCCCAAACTGCACTCAAAGTGAAAGCGATTCTGGGTGATCTGATAGTGTCAAAGACTAATATCACCAATGAAGTAACCCCTAACAAAGATGAGTATGTCTGGTTCCATGAGCTTGATCCCTCCCTCCTAGACAAAACCAAGCAATTTATCAAACACTATTCCCCTTGGGAAATTAGGTTGGAGGAACAAGAGTACTTAAAGTGGAGATCTTCTTTGGAGAAGCATATCCTGCAGGTGGATGGGGCCTCAAAAGGGAATCTCGGTCCTGCGGGAAGTAGAGGGGTCCTACTCGACATCTCAGGGAAAATTGTGCTCAATTTTTCCTGGGGGCTGGGTCTGAACACCAATAATACAGCTGAAATTTTAGCAATCTGGCAGGGGCTGGCTCAGGCCAGAAGGTTATCAATTTCGAAGTTGGTTGTCATAGGGGACTCTAGAATATTTATCCATGCTCTCAATCAGAGGAAGGCCCCCAAAAATGTGGGCTTGGATCATTATTATAGGAAGGTTCTGGTCCAGATGAAAGATTTCGAAGAGGTGAAGTTCTACCACGTCCTTAGGCATCTTAATCAGTTGGCAGACCACAAAGCGAACAAAGGCACCTCCCTGGGCAAGGGAGTCATCAGCGTAAATGGAGCTGAAATTTATGAACCTATCCCTTAGAGTCCGAGGAGAAGGAATCGACCAGAGCTCTCCTGTCAGAAATTGAAGAAGTCTGAAATTTGCCAGGAAGGAATCCAAAGTGCAGGCGCGAAGGTATGAGGTAGGTGAGAGAAGTCTTGTGTAGGGACGTGCTAGAATAAGGACAGGGGCGTCAAGACAGACACATGAAGAGCATTCTGACTCTGTTATCATGGGGAAGAGCTTCCAATCACAGCCCCCCAGGGAGAAGCTAGAAACACAGAGCTGGAACATATGCTGAAACACAGTGCTGGAACATATGTTGAAACAGGGCTGGAACAGATGCTGAAACACAGTGCTGCAACATATGTTGAAACTCAGTGCTGGAACATATGCTGAAACACTGTGCTGGAACTTATGCTGAAACAGTACTGGAACATATGCTGAAACACAGTGCTGTAACACAGTGTTGTAACACAAATGTTGAAACACAGTGCTGTAACATAGATGCTGAAACACAGTGTTGTAACATGGTTGCTGTAACACAAATGCCGAAACACAGTGCTGTAACATATGCTGAAACTCAGTGCTGGAACATATGCTGAAACACAATGCTGGAACTTATGTTGAAACAGTACTGGACCATATGCTGAAACAGTGTTGTAACTTATGCTGCAACACAGTGATGGAACATATGCTGAAACAGTGCTGGAACATATGTTGAAACACCGCTGTAACAAATGCTGAAACAGTGCTGAGACATATGTTGAAACAGTGCTGAGACTTAAGCTGAAACAGTGACTGGAGTTTCAGCATTTAAATTTAATCCAGTGCTATTAGAAGACGTACAGGAACTAGTTCAGCTCACAAGTCTCTAGCTATAGAAGTAGAATGGTTTAGAAAGACAGGCCCGAAGAAATTTGAGGCCATTTGTAATCGGATCTGTGGCTAGTCCACCCCTTTAATTTAATCTATAACCGTTTCTATAAAAAAAAAACTTATTAACAGCAATTGTTCGACAACAGTAAACTTGAATATAAAATCAATACAATAAATACAAGTTACAATAATTATTTGGAGACATCAATCTCCTCGTTTAGGGATTCAACCCTAGGAAGAACCAGCTCCCCTGTTTTAGGGAACCAACCCTAGATGGAAGCACCAACTCCCATGTTTTACAGCACTAACCCCATGAAGCACCAACTCCTTTGTTTAGGAAACCAACCCTAGGAAGTACCAACTCCCTTGTTTAGGGCACCAAACCTAGGAAGCACCAACTTCCTGTATTCAATCTTTAATTAGTAAAGGACATTAGTCCTTCCTTGCTCCACCCTTCCACCCTCATTACATAAGTATCTTGTCTTTCTTCCTTGGACTCTACTATGCCTTTATATCTTCTATGTAAAACCCACAAAGACACTTTCCTTTCACCTTGTTTGTTTGATTATATACTTTCCAAAAGGTATAAGATTGAACCATTGTGTATTTTAGTAATGAAACATTGCACCCCTTCATTTAATTAACACAAATGGTGATTTCATTAATTGATTTTCGTACACAAAATTAGACATTGATTTCATACGAAGATTCTGGAGTGCTGGAAACAATTTTTACAATTCTACAACATGGGTTTCATGCAGAACATTCCCAATTAGTAGATTTTCAAGAATTTTCCCCTGAACATGTGTGAGGTAGCTGGTATAGGTCGTTCTTTGAAAGAAACTTGTCCAAATTTTTCTTTCGTTGTGGGATGCCAGATCAATTTCAGTGCATTTTACCTTTTCATGAATGTCTAAATCGACCTCCACATATCTCCTTTGTTGGTGACTATTAAACTCAACTTGTAAACATTTTACTTGATGGTGGATATTAAAATTAGTTCCCTCTCAGTTGCTAGTCACTAAAGATTCGACTTGGTCTTCACCCTTTTTCGTATTTGCTTCCTCATTCGATCGACAAACATCTTTTTGGTTGACTCAACTAAGAGAAATTTTGACTTAAGTATTTCGATTTTGGTCCACCTAACTTGCTTCAGCCTCAACCCGACTTGTATTTCCCAATTTATTTTTTCTTTGACTTCAACCTTTAGGTTACTTCATTCTTGGACCAACTTGACTTAGAAGAAAACCAACTTGTGTAATCCGACTTTGGTCGTCCTGACTTACTTTAGTTTCAAATTCGACTTCAGATTTGATCTTCGACTTCTTCAATTTCAACCTCTTTAACTTATCAGACTTCGACCTTTTCCATTTCGACCCCCGATTTATTTGACTTTGACCTTCGACTTTTTCAACTTCTTCAACTTCAACTTCTTGCTAAGATGTTTATACTAGAAGTATTGACTCTGTGACTATATTGATTCCCATACTAATATTATTTGACATCAATGCCAACAGTATAACACCATGTGCAACATTCTTATTTGTGATTTGTATGCATCCATATTGGATTCTCCATTTACCCTTTTTATCTGGACAAATTCTTCACAATTTCTTTTTGTGCATGGATGTTAATGACACAATACACCATAAACCATATTGTCATTTGGGTGATTTCATCAACCTGATACAATATAGGATGAGTGCATCAAGCTCATACAATATATTAGTCAATATTATCTTTCTACTGACATTCAATTCAACTTCATAACATTATGTCCAATATTGACAATGCTTGACATTCAAGTCATCTTCATAACATTATGTCCAATATTGACAATGCTTCTCAAACCAATCAATCAATGATACTTCACCTATATATCAAGGTCGACATCATTGACAACCAAATTGTCAACATACATGACTTTCACATTCAAAGTCTGTTTTCAGTGTTGTTTTTTAGAAACAATCTATTTTTTCAAGAACTTTCCATCCAAACCATTAGTTTCAACCTTTAAATCCATATTCTCTACATATTTAATATGAATTTTCTCATTGATATTTTTCTTACAAATACCAACTACTTCTCATGGAAATCCCATATGGAGGATGTTTTAAGAAGGATTGTACCAGATTACCTTGGGAAAAGAACAAGAACCCATTGGTGATGAAAATAAAGTCAAAATGGATAATAAGAATGACTAATCACGTGGACTAATTGGAATTCCCATCTCTCTTGATTTAAGGTTTCACCTTCAAGGAATTGATGGCCTAGATAAAGCTTGGGAAAATCTTGAAGCTATGTTTGGTAAACACAATATTATTCAAGCCCACCAGATAGAAAATCACTTAATGACTTTAAGTCCCAATGATTTTCCTTGCATTGGAGACTATTTAACTAAGTTCAAAACACTTAGAATTTTATGTATAGACCTAAAAATAGATATGAAGGAAGACCAATCCATCTATATTTTTCTTTCTAATCTTGGTAGTGCATATTCTTGTTTGTATCTACCTTTTATGCCACCAAAGAAGCTCTAGGGAGTTCTTACAAAAATACCTCTCTTGAGTCTTTTTGTGATTCTTTTATTAGAGAGCAAGATAAACTTGTGCAACTTGGAGTGATCAACACTACATGTACCTCCAACAAAGCCTTAATGTCTCTATAGAAAGATAAATCCAAGAATCCCAAGAAGCAACATCCTCACCACAACAATAAGTGAAACAAGGGTCTCAAACCCGCTCCCCAGCTTCCACTCCTAATGGTGACAAAGGAGAAAAATCTAAAAGTAAGAAGACAGACAAACATTGCAACTTTTGTGGAAAATATGGTCATGTGGAGTCCAAATGTTTTAAAATGATGGAAGCCTTAGAAGTATCGATGAATAAGCACAACATCAATATTAATTCTTCTTCTTCTTCTTCTTCTTCTTCCTCTTCTTTTTCTTCTCATGGACATGCACTTTCTGCTTCTAGTTTCTCCTTGAATGTAACTTCTACTTCTTCTTCTTCTGATGAGTGGCTTATTGATTCTGTAACATCATATCATATTCCTAAGGAGAAAGCCATATTTTTTTCTCTAAATGAATGTAACACCAAGAAAATATTTGTTGGTGATGATAGATGTCTTAGTGTTGTAGTGTCTGGAACAATTGAAGTAGATAATGGTAATTTCAATGATGTATTATGTGTTCCAAGTCTTTCCTACAAACTTCTATCATTATATCAGATCACTCATTCAAGTGAAGGTAAAATTGTAGAGTTTTCACCTCACCAAGATGTAATTAAGGATTTAAAAGATCCTAAGCATGTCCTTGCAACCAGAATTACTGGTGATATTACCAAGTTGTACAAGTTTGACAACTTTTGGTGATCATCTTCTCCATCGGTTTTTGTTGCTCATAGCGATGACTTGAGAAAACTTTGGCATGAGCGGTTTGGTCATCTAAACTATCACTCATTGAAACAACTATGTTATCGATATATGGTGATTGGTCTTCCTCTTGTTTCTTGTAGAGATGGTGTTTGTGTCAGTTATGTTCTCGACAAACATCATTGGGACAATTTTGGAAAACGTGCCTTTTAGCATGCCTTGGCCCCTTTGCAGCTTGTTCACAGTGACTTGTGTGGTCCACTTTCTTCTTTTTATTTTTCTGGGTGCAAGTGTTTCTTAATTTGTATTGATGACTTCTCTAGACACATTTGATTTTACTTCATAAAACTTAAGAGCGAAGTGTTTGACAAGTTTTCAACCTACACAACCCTTGTAGAAAAACAATTTGGACATAAAATTCAAAGGTTAAGAAAAGATAATGGAGGTGAATATGTGAACAACAATTTTACAACTTACTGCATTGCACAGGGCATCCAAATGCGACACACTGTTCCATATACACCACAAGAAAATGGTGTTTCTGAGGGAAAGAATCACACATTAAAAGAAATGGATAATTATATGATCCAATCTAAGGGATGGAGTCTTAATTATTGGGCGGAAGCCATTAACTGTGCAAATTACATAGTAAATCGCACTCCCACAAAGGTTCTAAAAAATAAAACACTGGATGAAGCATGGAATAAAATTAAGGAAGATGTAAGCCACTTTCATGTATTTGGTAGTGTAGCATGGACTCACATTCCTGATGAGAAAAGGAAATATTTATAGCCTAAAAGTGAGAAGTGTATTTTTGTTGCATATTCTAAAGATTTAAAAGGTTACAAACTTCTTCAACCTCATTATAATGAAATTATTAGAAGATCTTTTAAATTTGATTAAAATCCCTTGTCTTGCGAGCCCAATTCAACATTTGTGCCTTCTTCAGTCTGCAATCCATCTTTGACGTTTGTGCCATCTTCTATTCCTATTTTGGTTTCTTCTTCTTTAGATGTTGATAGTGAGGATGCAAATACACCTCTGCCCTCTCACCTTCCTCTAGATGATTCCATTGAACCTAAACTTACACTAGCACCACAACTTCTCAAATGGGTCCATTCAAGTAGAGAAGTAGTTGGTGATCTTGTCGACGATCCTTTAGATCACCGTTGGACACACTCACAGTTCCAGCAAGCCTCTCTCTTTTGGCTCAAGTTTCAAAGACTCATGATCCATAAACATTTGTAGAAGCTTCAATTCATCCAGATTAGGATAAAATAATGAATGAAGAGTATCTCTCTTTAATGGGATCTTGTACCTCTTTCAAAAGGAAGAAAACTTGCTATATGTAAATGGATCTACATAACTAAGTATGCATCAAATGGAAGTGTTGAAAGACACCAATATTAGTTAGTTTCCAAAGGGTTCTCTCAAGTTGAAAGCATTGACTATAATGAAACATTTTCCCCCATTGCAAAAATGAATTCCATCCTCCTTACCCTAGCCCTTGTTGCCTCACATAAATGGGAGGTCCATCAGATGGATGTTAAATATGCCTTCTTGCATGGGGATTTATAATAAGAAATATACATGGAACAACCTCCTAG
>ML787254.1:254123-270378 GCA_009831015.1 Picea engelmannii
AAATCAAGCCAACTGATAATAATGGTTATGCCATGGATTTGGAAACATGGCTTATGGTAGAGAATCAACCTCTACCAATTTGTTGATTTAACTATTGTAATACCAAGCCTGTGAAATTATAAATCATCTTTGTTCCTATTCCTTGTGATTTGTTTAAGGGTTTATCTTAGGGAGAAATTATAAATCATCTTTGTTCCTATTCCTTGTGATTTGTTTAAGGGTTTATCTTAGGGAGAAATTATAAATCATATTTATTCATTTTCATGAATTTTTGTTTAAGAATTTTTCTCAAAATATTTAGGTTCCATAAATTTATGTAGAAAATGAAATATAAATATATATATATATATATATATATAAATTATGAATGGATTTTTAATAATTAAATATTAATAATAACAACAATAACTTTGAAAAGAATTTACCTTTAAAAAATTTGATGACCAATTTTTAGATTATCTAAAAGGGAGTGACTTTTTTCATGTGAACTTTAATATTGTTTGACATTATAATATCTAACTTTCCTTCATTTCTAATATCCATCAGTACTTTATCTTCGGATGAAATGTAGTACACAATGCTATTATTATTTGCTACCTTGACATGCAATGAAATCTGGGGAATTCATGACTAGACCTTCATCATTTTTCTAGTTATCATTCATATTTTTGTTCCATGATAGGTGTTATCACTGGTAATGCCATTTATTGGCACTTATTGAGTCGATGATTTGCATGCTAACATATCTAAATGTTTGCATAGAGAGATCAAGACCAATAGTGGAATATGGGTTTCTTGCTCGAACGCGGCGAATTTTCTTTGACGGAGCATGATGAGGTTGTGTTTTGCATTCGACAATGTCCTTTAGTGGTGATCAAAGTTCCCCTAGATTCTTCTAATTTAATCAAGCAATCAATTATTTAATCCTTTTAAGTTTTGTACAACCGTGAATATCAATATTTGTTGGCATTAATCTTATACACAATGATAGTAACTTCTACATTACCTGCAATGCTCCCTTACAAAATGTAAAAACAAGCTTTCCCTTACAGAGTCTACCATCATGGACCTACCCCACAAACATTCCTTGTGTACCAATAATCTCAAAAATTTTACAAACCTTTGGAAATATTTTGCGGCAAAAGCTACAACAACATGCATATTGGAGAGATATTTATATGTTGCATCTCTGCACAACCGACACACTTGAGAATATTAATGACTATCCATCTATCACTAGGTATAGGAACACATGAAAGGAATTGAAGAGATTTTTCATAGAGTAGGTACACCTTATGCAATATGACTTAATTGTGGCATGTAGCATTGTATCACAAAATTTTATGTAGGTATACAATGTGGCATGTGGCCCAAGTTCGATTGCCAACACTACAATTATAAATAAGCTACCACCATGTATAAATGTCAAATTGATGATTTTATTATTTTAATCCATTATGTTTTAAATTTGAAGGGTCCTATCAAATACACCTTGAAACAAAAAAAAAAGGATTGTGGAATGTCAAATTCCAACACTGATATCCAATGTTAGTAGAAGACGACAAGGTTGATGAAACTTAGTGTGATGTAAGGACATTATGGGATTTTTTATTTAGTGTGTTGTAAGGGTATTAAGGGATTTTTGTTCTCATTTTTGGTTTAGTGTGTTGTAAGGGCATTTGGCATGTTTGTTGAAAGTTATAATGGCCAAAAAGATATGCAAACTTCAACCTACTATTATTGCAAAAAGACTATGCTTTGGAAGAAGTTTTTGTGTACCATACAATTCAATTTTCCTATTGTAGTAGGAAAATCTATTACATTTCCACATAAAAAAAAAAATGTTGTGAATAAAGGTCACAATAAATTCATAAAGCAAATGAAAACTGACAATATTGTAACTCATGTTACATCAATAATCCCTTGAAGAGGTTGTCGACAACTCATTTCAACAATGTTTAACAACATGAACCAAAAAATAAAATTGCTCAACTGATTTTTGAGATTCATTGAAAATGGAAACTCTATTTTTTTAGCTGGACTCTATTACTAAGCAAATTCGCGGGGCCTAATCTCGATAGGTCCAATCCCTTCTTCCTTGATTCCAGTGGATGCAAATATGTGGCATGATAACAAATCCTCCTTTCTAATCATTTACTTGCCCTTATTAATATTAGGGGATACATATTACTTAAATTATTTAATAAGAGGGCGTGGAGCACTCTCGTTACCCAATCAAAGCACTACTTTAGCTGAGACGGCTTCTATATTTTATATTGGCATTGTCTAGTTTTTTTCGTTGGAATATAAATTTGGATGAAATCACAATTTTTTGTTGTTTAAATTGCATTTTTGAATAACTTAGCATGTTTAGACTACAACTTATATAATGGCTTAAAACCGGTATGAATAGGAGCCGTAGCAAGGGTAAATAACAGTTAGGGTAAATAACAGTTATTACTTATATAAGACTGATGGTTAGGAATTCTTCTTCAAAGTGAGAGAGCTTGGAATGAGAGATTCTAAGGTCTTAGCCCTCAACATAAACCACTCACTCTCGAAAGATCTGATCCCTCCACTGCTACTACTTAATAATCGTTCAAGACTGCACAGATAATAAAATGGGTTTCTTCAGTATCAATCAATATCGGGTGGTTGAAGTTCATTCAATGATGGAGTGGGTAGATATCAGTAGTCACGAGTTCCGTCCCAAGTTTTTCCACGGTGTCACCGTTAGATAAAGAAGTAGTCCTTACAAGTACGCAAGGCATTCAGATCGGCCCAAGGATACACAAACAGTTTCAAAATAATATACCATTTTAACTACTTGGCTTCGGTTTGAAACCTGCAAATGAAGACTTCAAATGAAGAAATGTGTACCAAGGAACTACCAATAAGTTATAGTAAGGATTATCTAGACAATGTGTACCCAAGGATAACAAGGAACTACCAATAAGTGCTAATATGGATCAGAAACCTGTTTTGTAGACAAAATGCATATATAGATAGACAAGGGTAATGGACTATTTCATCAAACAAATGAAACAGACATTGTAGATTACATTTGGACTAATTACGCCGAAAGGCGTACACCTATTGATAATGGGCAGATTTAATAGGGGTTTAGTGATTAATAAGTTTTCTATGGACAGGATTAAATATCGCTGGAATATTCTTAGTAGTCACACAAAATAAATGGCTGTGATTTCAATCATTAACTTCCCAGCTATTATAAAGACATTAGTTTATGTGTTTACTTTTTTACATTTACCTAATCATATTTAAAAATTACTTTGATAGCTAACTGATTGCCACGTAAGTGATTAACAGAAATTAAAATATTAACACCTGATAAATGAAGCCCAACAGTTTATTTGTTAATAAATAATAAAATTTAATATATTTTTTTAAAGATTCATTTCATCTTCTCAGCCTTTCCGCGTTCACCAACAGCTATTTTACTGCTGTGCTAGTTATTAACATCATGAATAATTAACATTGTAGAGAGGTTTTTGATGATGAGAAGACTATAAAATCAGAGGCAGCTCAACTGATGTTCATTAAAAGAGTTCACAACAGAAAACAGATGATCCTGTATTAATAACAAATCAATATCTGTTATGTGTCTTTCTGGTGTCCAGATGATCCCTGAATTAATAACAAATCAATATCTGTTATGTGTCTTTCTGGTGTCCAAGTCTGATTACGCATTTAAAGGCAATAGAGGACAAGGAGGGTGAACTCTACGTTGAATTGAACAAGGTTCTATAGCCAAAGAAATTAACTTTAAAAAGAACAATTGTGTGCAGCAAAACTTGCCAAACAATGCAAATTTTTGTTGACTCAAACACATTCACTGCGTCTCCTTGTTAATCATCAACTTTCCCACTATGGTAAATATCGCGCAGAATTGACGAGTCAGCGTTCTTATTAACATATTTCTCCAAGAAACATTTTTCTGTGCAGCTAAATTTTGTATAACAAATCAACTCCGGTTTCAACACTTGCATGGACTTAAATGCCTCCATTACTCTGTACCGAGGAATAATCCTCTTCTCCAAACTGTATCCAAACAGAGCTGGATACTTAACAAGATAATCCAATGGAAACCCCACAGATTTGACCAGAAAATCCACATGATGCTTCACATTTTCCTCTGAATACCCAAGAATCAACGGCCACCGTCTCAATAATTCCAAAACTTGTTTTTCTCAGAAACCTAAAGAGCTCAAACGCTGCAATCTTCGTTCTCACTTTTCTTTCCCTATTAACAAAATAATTTGCATAACACGAGCAAACAGTTTTGATCCCTTCTGACACCCTAAATCCTCAGCCTGTTTGAACGACTCCAAAACCTTTTCCTCTGAAGCCGTGAGCAAACGAGGCTCCCTCGCCACTAACTCTGATAATTTTTTACAGTCAACACCCAATCTTTGCAAAAGTGAGATTCTAGATTTAAGATTATCCTCTCTGGAATTAAATATCCGTCCATTAGTAATAACTAGATTGGTGATATCCTCTTCCTTCATGAAAGTCCTGAGGAGGCTGAGCTTAGACTGTATGTTTTTTTCAGCGCTACGAAACAAAAAACAAGGATTGCAAATAACCACCCTTCGAATCTGGACAGGTGTGGTCAAACCACAGCCTTTTAACAACTCCAAAACTTCTTTCAGATTCCGGCACGATTTTTGACGAAGCAAACCCTGGTTATGCCTAAAGACTTTTGCAATTTCTTCAAGTGTTAAACCGCAATGGTTGATAAGAAAGTCTGTGACAACACCCCTGCCTGGTGGAGTTGTGGATGGGGCTGATATTTGGGTGCAGAAATTGGGGAATGTTATATGGGATTTGACAGTAAATGCAAGTGCAAGAGGAAGCATTGCCTTTGATAATGGGAAATGGTTAGTTATCACTCGTTTCCGTATCATCATCAGCTGTGCAGAAGGGTGGAGGCGATAAGAAGCAATTACCCGGTAATCGATAGCCGCAGGATATGAAGGTCGGAGAAGGGTGCAAAGCGAAGCGAAAACGTCGGTTGGGTGAGAGATTAGGGTTTTATTAGTGTTTGGGAACGGCTACGAATTAGGTTTTGGTGACTGGCTAGGGTTTTCTATCATACACACATATAGTATGGTCATATGGATAGACTTCACTAAGCTCTATATTTTAAACAAGGTTGCATGGCAGCGGAGTCCTTGCCAGGTTGGGATGGAGTATATAAAACCTAGTATAGACACGTGGCTAGAAAGTTGAAATACTTTTATACATAGGAAATATGTACTTTTGTAATGCATCACGGGTTGTCGAGTTGGCAATATACAAAAACTATCGACAGTTTTGTGATACAGAAATTGGGCCTCCGATGTTCTCTACGATATAGAAATCGAGGAGTGGAGTTGCGGACTATAGAAATTCAACACAAATAAAAAAAGTATACATACGAAATATGTACTTGTATAAAGTAGATATTTAGTTTTATACATACGAAATTTCTACTTTTATAAAGTATGGGGAAGAGATTTTATAGAGGATGCAGGGAGCCCTCATTGCATACTTAGCCAGTTTTTGGATCACGGGTTTTCGGGTTGGTGGGTTCAAAATTGGGCCTCTAATGTTTCGTGGCCTACAAATAGTACCGACAGTTCTGCGATATACAAAATGATAGGCGGAGTTTAGTTTGCTTTAAAACTAAGGTTTTTCTTGGACAAAAAGATATAGCATTGCCGAATTAGTTTTCTTTGCACACGTTTTATAGAGCATGCAGGGAGTGGTCATTCCATACTTCGCCAGTTTTTGCATCGCGGTTTCTCGTGTTGGTGGTTTCAAAAATGGGTATTTGTTGTTCCGTGCCCTACAAACAACATCGAGAGTTCCGCGATATAGAAATTGACAAGCGGCGTTGCGTCTGTTACATATCTCTAGAAATTACATGAACATTTAAAACATCAACGTCGTTGAAGACCAAAAAATTAGCATACAATAGGAGACAACAAATGTAGCATATCCAAATTAGTTTTATTTGGAACAAACAAGAAAGGTTCCTGAAAACCCAAAATTTAGTATACAATAAGGGCATTGTCGAATCAGTTTTCTTTGTAATTTATCAAAAATTAAAAATGTCTATTACATGTTTCTGGAAATTGGCGGGTTCAAAATTAAGTCTCTGATGTTCCGTGGCCTACAAATAGCACTGACAGTTCCACAATATACAAAATGACAGGCGGAGTTGTGGACTATAGAAATTTACAAAAAATTAATGTTTGTTATACAATAGAATAATAATAACGTTTTCCCGAATTAGCTTGCTTTAAAACTAAGGTTTTTCTTGGACAAAAAAGATATAGCATTGTCGAATTAGTTTTCTTTGTACACGTTTTATAGAGCATGCAGGGAGCGGTCATTCCATACTTCGTCAGTTTTTGGATCGCAGGTTCTCGAGTTGGTGGTTTCAAAAATGGGTCTCTGTTGTTCTGTGCCCTACAAACAGCATCGAGAGTTCTGCGATATACAAATTGAGAAGCGGCGTTGTGAACTATATAAACTTATTATAAAATAAATAATGTCTGCTACATATCTCTGGAAATTACATCAACATCGTTGAAGACCAAAAAAATAGCATACAATAGGATACAAGAAATGTAGCATATCCGAATTAGTTTTATTTGGAACAAACAAGAAAGGTTCCTCGAAACCCAAAATTTAGTATACAATAAGGGCATTGTCAAATCATTTTTCTTTGGAATTTATCAAAAATTAATAATGTTTGTTACATGTTTCTGGAAATTTAAATGTGTTTGTCATATAGACTGGGATTGGGGCTCCCGCGGACCATAAAAAGAAATAAATACAAGAATTAGGAACATTGAAAGAAGTGTGCGACGGTAGAGATGAAGACCTGAAAAGAAGAAATTGGAAGTTAAGAGTGTTTGGTTACAGTTTTCTATTGAAAGGGGACATAAGTGGATTGATAAAGAAGAGAAGATGACAACATAGACTTAAACTGGATTGATAAACAAACAAGATGGCAGTATAAACTTACTATGAAGCCGATGTGTTTTTGTTGTTGTCATCGATGGGCATTGTAGTCCTATTGACTAGTTGTTTCCCTTCCTGGACGAGGTCGTCCATTCTCTCTTGGAACCATTATTCGATGTAGCTTTTCATGGGGGATGTGTTGGTTTCATCCCAGATTTCTATGTCGTAAAGGTTGTTTTATAATTTCCTTAGATCCATTGAAATACTATGCAGAGTCTATTCAATTTCTTCATTGTGTGAGGCATAGTCCAGTACCCGGCGCTCGTGCTCATCTAGACTATGTTCAAGTATGCTGTAAAACTTTTTGAAAGACAACCCCTTTAAAATATCAACTTGTTCCTTGAAGGCTTCTTTGGTGACTGACAAGGATTTGAGAATTAAGTTAGGATCTTGAACCTTGTTGGTAGTTCCAGCTAAGTCCAGTTGGAGCAAGCTTGTGAATAAATCTTCCTTTTCTGATATGACTTGTTTACATGACTTGACAATGAGCTGCAGGTTGTCAACTTTCTTTTGCCAGCATGCTTTTACTTTTTTGGTGCGCTTTGGCGAGGGGAGTTTCTCCTGTCTTCTTTTCAGTTCTCATGTGTTATCGGCATATTTGGCAAAACGGGTCAATACCTGATCACAGAAAAGCTGTTCATTTTTTAAATTTGTCTCCAATTGTTCCAGCAAATCATTGGCCTTCTTTCCAAAGGAAACTAAATTTTGCGATGTTTCCCAGGCTTCAGTAACTACCTGCATTCTTTTGTTGATGTTATTCTCTACAATGGATCTATAGCATGCAAGGAGGGTAGAGGATACTTTCATCTTCGTTGCAGTGGTAGAAGGCACGATTTTTTCCAAAGGATTGGCAAATTATGGAGTTGCAAGGAAACCCTGCTCAAATTCGTTGAGGCATTGTTCATATTGGCATTTTCTGTCTCAATTCCTCCAATGGAATCATGAAGAATGTCATCGATTCCCTAGTGAAATTGGCAGATTTGGGACGGCGACATTTCGCTAAAGTTAATCTATGCACGATATTTGTCTTTTCTGTTTGTTACATCTCTCTTTTCAATGACCAGACTTTTAGATTGGCTATCAAAAATAGCGCTCTGGATTACGAAGGATTCATCTATGTCAAAAAAGTCAGTGTCCGATATTTCCACCGCGGACGACCCAATTTTCTCCATGTGCTCAGCTTCAATTTCAAGTTGCAGTTTTTCACTTTCAATTTGGGGTTCCTCTGCCTGCCTTGCATTGTTTTTTCTCTTCTTCGTCAGTGGAATTTTGTGAGAACTATCAATATTTATGCGAGGAGGGTTCTTATCTCCTCCTCCATTCGAACATTTATGGGTTGCTTTCTTACTAGGGTGGACTGTTGAAGCAATGCTCCATGATGTCGTGCTCTTGGGAGTGCTAGAGGGGGAATGGGTACTCTTCTCACCGGATACTTTTTCATGTTGTCTATACAATTCAGTGGTGCTTTGCAATCTCTCTGCGTCGCAATCGACAGAAGCAGGATTGTTGTCGACATTGTTCATGTCTTGGGTCAGGTGTGTATGGATAAAAGAGGTGTTAAAGCCAACACCCAATAAATGTTCTCGAAAAATGCCATTAGGGTCGAACCCTTTTAGCCTTTCAGCGTACGTTAGGTTCAATTTCTTGAAATGGGCAGCAAACTCGTCAATCTTGTTGATGTTTCTGCACACGAAGTCTCCGACTTTCCAGGGCAGAGGAATGAACTGTCTTTTTTTTTCTTGTCATGGAAAAAATGCAACCAGTGGTTGTATTGCCTTGTTATTTCTGCAACAAACATCTTGTCTATGATGTGGCATGGAAGGAAGGCAGGATTTTCCTTAGAGCCAAAGACCATGAGGACATTGTGATTTTCCTCTTGCTCAAGTGTGCCCTTCCTGTTCAAAAACTTGGTTGCCTGGCCAGACATCTGCGGAGCATCCTTGCCTAATAGTAAATCTTTGAAAACTGAGACAAAGCCATTAAAAACTTCATAAAAACAATGGGAGGCCCTGTGTCTCCACAGGGCCTCGTGCCAGAATTTTACTGGGTCAAATCCACAATTTATTTTAATGGAAAGAGAAAGTTTTGGAAACAGACAGCAATACACAATTGTGAAAATCAAGTAGGTGACATATAAAATTTATTCGATTCTTTGAATCATGACAACTGGGAGCAGAGCTCAATCGAAATTAGCTTCCCCCAATCGAAAATGTATTTTTTCTTGACTATGAAATACAAAATAAAAATAATTATATGGGAAATGCTTGATGTGGATGCCTGTCCCATTATTCTTGTAACTAGCCAAGCAATTTCCCGGAATGGATTTCTAAAGGAACTTACCTGCAACCTTGTGATATCTTCAAGAACTGTTGTCGGGTCTTCGAGGAAGTCCGCTAAGATGTCCAACCCATTATGATGTTTTTCTAGAAATTGTTTGCAGTCTTGTCCTCTGAACGCCAATGTTGGGTTTGGCAATTTTAACATCTCGCGGAAGAGACAAGGCGACAAAGAAACAGAAGAATGACCGCGCAGTGGAATAATTCTTTGGCCTGGAATATATTTTTCGACGCACCAAGAGACCACCTCCTTAGAGTCAAAAACCTCAGGAACGCAGCCTGCACGAGCGATTCCAGAGGTCCAAATCACTTCGTTTTGGGCAGAACGGGATGAATAGTAAAAGTATGCCCTGGACCACTGAAAGCTATGGTCCTCTTGTGCGAACATATTTACTGTATCTCCACAAAAATTCTATCGACCTGGTGCCATAAGTCTACAAGAACGTTTGTTTGTTCCAGCCGATGAATGAAATGAAAAGTTGGAAGGGATAATATAACCCTGCACAAATTTTGGTCGAAAGCATGTGAATGGGAGATGTCCTCAAGACTTTCATTGATTAATGACAATTTGGATGGATGTTACATGATGCATTGTTAACATTAAACAGTACTAATTGCATATATAGAAATGCCAACACGTTGGATATTGCAATGAGCAATTAAGCATTGTAGATTTCTTGAGCGGCCCAACACGAGGACGCGTGTTGGAGATGAACAATCAGAAGGGACAAAATAACTCTCCGCACATCTTGGTTTAATACGTAATAATGGGAGATCTCCTCGAGGTTTTCGGCCATTAATGACAATGTTGACGGTTCCTGCATGGTCAGCTGTTAGCATGAAAAGGTTTATAATCGCATAGTAAGAAAGTACGGAGGTCGCGGCTAGGGGAAAAAAGACAGCTACAAAACAGGGTTGCAACGTACAAGCATTGAGGGTGAGGGTGTGAGGGTCAAATTGTATGTCTCGAAACTTTTTGAGTGCAATACGCGTAACAATGAAGAGGATATGGTAGGATAGCTAGAAGCACAGGAAGTTAGTGGGGATGGAAGGCAGCAAGAGATACTTTGAAACATTTGTGAGCAGTGGTAGAGTGACCGTGCTGGAATTGTAGATTTCGTGAACCCAGCAACAGGAGAATCCAAAACAGGGTGAGAAGGTGTCCGCAAAGGAGGCGAGGCCCGAACCTTCTAATTGTATAGCTCTGAACATTTGAATGCATAATCTGTAACACGAAAGAGCGGACGATGTCAGAATCCGATAGTCAATTTGTATATTGCAGAGAGTGCAATCCCAATTGTTGCGTACCTCTGTGTCCAGTTGTCGGTACTAAGAGCTAATTTAGTATTCAAAATAAATTTTCAGATACTGCTAGATAGTTCATAGGGACTAGCATCCATAAACAATGGCAATCTCCACCCCGCTAGTCCTTCATTTTGTGTGTCAATTTGTATATCGCGGAACTGCGAGCACTGTTTGGAGGACACGAAACAATGGAAGTGCAATGTTGAGTCAGCCACTCCGCAGGTTCGCTTGTCAATTTGTATATCACGGAACTGTGGGTGCTATTTGTAGGCCACGGAACAATGAAGGTCCAAGTTTGAGCCCGCCCGCCCGATAACCTGCGATCCAAATTGTCGCTAGATATCAAATGCGGAATTTGTACATGCTCTATAAAATATCAAGGGAATTGGTACATGCTCTATAATATATCATGTCCATACTTTATAGTCCCATAATACACGGAAAGAAAAAAAAGGGAAAACGAACATAGTAGTTAGCAGTGGAATTGTAGATCACGGAAATTTAGAGTGGAATGTGGAATATGTATATAATGGAGAAACATATCGAAAGCATCAAAAGCAACAGCGGTCGGTCAGATTTGTTGTCTGATTATATAAATGGAGATAAACATATGTCAACCCACCAACGATGGAGCTACATATTTCATGAACCGGGAAACAGGAGGATCCAAACAGGCTGAGAAACTGTCTGCAAAGGAGGCGAGGCATGAACCTTCTAATTGTATCGCTTCGAACATTGGAATGCATAACCTGTAACATGGAAGAGCAGACGATGTCAGAATCTGGTAGTCAATTTGTATATTGCGAAGAGTGCAATCCCAACTGATTCGTACCTCTGTGTCCAGTTGTCACTACTAAGAGCTATTTTAGTATTCAAAATAATTTTTTAGATACTGTTATACAGAGAAAAAATAAAAACTAAAATAATTTTTTAGATATTGTTAGATACTTCATAGGGATTAGCATCCGTAAACAATGACAATCTCCACCCCGCCAGTCCTACACTCCGTGTGTCAATTTCTATATCGCAGAACTAGGAGCTTTGTTTGGAGGACACAGAACAATAGAAGTGCAATGTTGAGTTAGCCAGTCTGCAGGTGCGCTTGTCAATTTGTATATCGTGGAACTTGTGGTGCTATTTGTAGGGAACGGAACAATGGAGGCCCAATTTTGAGCACGCCCTCCCAACCAAGAACCTGCAATCCAAAATGTCGCTAGGTATGGAATGCAGAATTTGTACATGTTCTATAAAATATCATGTCCATATTTTATAGTTCCATAATACACAAGAAGAAAATAAGGGGAAAAGGGCGGAGAAGTTCGCAGTGGAATTCTAGATAATACACGGGAAGAAGAGAAGGGAAAAAGAACCAAGTATCTCACAGAAGAACATCTAATGTTTGCTTATTAATGCAAATGCTTGCGAATCCCTGCTGAGTTCTCACCAGTTAACGCATAAAGTGTAGATCACAGAAGTATCTTTCGTACCACTATGTCCACTTGCCACTAGTAATAGCATTGTTGATGTATATCAGGAAGGACACGAAGTTGTTGGGGATGGAAAGAAGCAAAAGATACTTTGAACGAACTTAATGTATACAAGGAAACCGCGGTGGAATTGTAGATCACATATGTTTTGAGTGCAAGATGTATATAGCGAAACGATAAGCAGCTCATTTCGCAAGCGCCATCCCCGCAGCGGCAGGCATAAAATTGGATAAGTATGAAAAGGAACAACGATCGGTTGGATCCATCATGCGAGGATATAGATGGAGATGTTAAGGCATGAATTGCAGATCATGGAAGTATCTTTCATACCACTATGTCCACTTGTCACTGGTAAGACCATTGTTGATGTATGTCGGAAGGACGCGAAGTTGCTAGGGATGCAAATCAACGACAGATACTTTGAACGAAGTTAATGTATACGAGGAACCTGTGGTAGAATTGTATATCACAGATATTTTCAATGCAATATGTATATAGCGGAACGATAAGCAGTTGGGCTCGCAAGCGTCGGCCCCGCAGCGGCGAGCATAAAATTGGCTAAGTATGGAATGGAATAGCGGTCGGATCCGTCTTGGGAGGATATAGATGGAGATGAAGACATGTCAGTCTGTCGTACATAGAAAGACGACTAAGTATAAAACCAGAAAGCCATAATGGACGGGAAAAGAAAAATGGGAAAAGAGATAAGTATCTGAGAGTTGGGAAAACCTTTTTTTCTCTGTTTATTAATGGCAATGTTTTTGAACCTCTGTTGGCTTCTCACTAGTAAAAGAATTCAGTGTACATCACTAAAGTTCTTTGCCTTCAACATGTATATGACGAAACAGGGGACATAGGTGTTGGATACCGCGAACCCGGGGCCTAGTGTCTAGATAACTAGCTAAGTATTGGCCAAGACGAAGTTTTGATATCTATTTCAATAGTATTCATACTAGTACCTATCAATGGAGAAAGTTTTCGTATTTATCTGAATAGTATTCATACTAATATATATTAATGGATTGTTTCTGTTTCAAATGCAAATGATCTCCCAATTTGCAAGATGCTCTTCGGCTCACAAATTTCGTTGAAACCAGGAAAATTTTGATTGCAAGATGTACATAGCACAACAAGAAACATGAATTTGCATTGTGGTCTCAACGACATAAATTCCTTATCATCTAATCATATTGTATTCGTTGCAATGACATCAGCAAACGACGACCCTCCATAAACATCAATATCTAAATTAAATTAAAGCCAATCAAAATTTGTTGTGACTTTAAATAATTAAAGCATAAATTGCAAACTAAGGAAGTTCCTAGGCTGCAAGATGTATATGATGGAACAATGGACATATTTGTTTAATACCGCAAACCCAAACATAATTGTCTAAGCTTTACCGAAGAGGAAGTTTTCTGTATTTTTTCCAATAGTACTGATATTAGTATATATGCACGGATATTATCAAATAGAACAAGCTGCAATATATACAACATACTTCACAGGAAAATTGCATCAACAGTTCAGTTGCCTTGTTGTAACTCATGAATTCATTCTATTTACGGAACCCGAAGAATGGGAGCAAAACGGGTCCTCCAATTTCTTTCTTTAAATACAAAGTCGGCGCCACATAGTATGGCCTATGAAAAAGTATTTTTAAATGTAAAATGTAAAGAAAGAACAGATCAAGTTTTATTTATATTAAAGTAGTGAGCAGCAGAAACAAAAGCTTGTCCTTCATGTTTAACGACATAGGGGAAGAAGGTACAAAATACAATTAAAAAAAATACCAGAAATTGGAAAATACTATTAAGAAATAAACCAAAATTATTCTATATTCAAATAAGATGTGTTACAAAATACAGCTAAGGTTATTTGTGACAACGATTGTGATTTCGCCTGTCGTCGACCAATTAAAGATATGTACATTGATGAAGCTTCTTCACACTTTTCTTGACGTTCAAACTCTTTATTCGTAAAAAATGAGTTGAATATAAATTTTGGGTTTTGTACTTAATCGGTGTTACGAAGTACATCTATCCCAGTTTTTTGAATACCTTATTTCTTCCAGATATGGCCTACTTGCAATGGCTTCTTATTCAACATTCCATTCTTTGTCAAGTATTAATTTCCTTCTGTCGTCGAAAAGTTGGGCTTTAAGGTGTTTTTTTTGCAATGTTCTTGAGCATTCACATCCGAGACAACTTAGAAATGTGATTCAGGCCGATTTCAAAGTGAACGGAGTCGTTTTATGTCACAACAGTTAAGGCAAGGGGAAAAAATTCAAGTATATAGTGACTGGTATTCTCCCTGTATTCGATCATCTGTTTGGTTGAGAAGCTTGCCTGAGGATTTGTATGTGGAAATTCTTTTCTTTATTACATTAAATTGGAAGAAACGTCCAACCCAGATGTAAAATGAAAATCTGTTGAGGTACATAACTTCTTCGGGTAGTTAAGGTGTGGCAAGTGCATCAAATGCTACAGAATGCACCAACACAAGTCTGGCAAGTGTATCAAATGTTGCAGATGGAATCAGAATATATCTTTCCTCATAGTGGGGGAGGTATGGCGGTCCACAGAAAGGTCTGGAATGTTCGGAGGTGATGCCTAATATGTGGACTCTGCAACTACATCCAGAGGAAACCGAACAAACTTGGACAAAGAACATGGCTTTCTATCAAGTCGGCTATCAGAGCCACATGCAGGTCATCAAACTATGAAATAGAAACTCTTGTAGTGATAATATGTCGTTTTATCCACCCATACAGATTATGTTACCAACCTCCGAGGAAGACAAATACTTGGTGATCTCTACAATTCGATACAGTGGCCAAATCTGTGTTGTTGGAAGAAGCTATATACTTAAATGAAGAACTATCTTGCAGGTGACCTAAAAATCCATTACAATTACCAGCAAGAAAACAAAGAAGTTCAACAAACAAATTTCCAAGCAGCCTTTTCAACCAACCAAAGCATCGAACATAGGGAGAACACTAAACATACTTGTTCTTTTTTTTTCGTCCTCTTTGAGTTTCTTTTGTATAACAGATTTTTTTTTACTCAAAGATCACGTCACAAAAAACCAGTCTCTCTTCTTTCATCTGCCCCTCAATCACATCTCTAAGTTGTCTTACATGTCCATTACCAGGAACATTAGAACGAAGGCACCCTAAAGCACAACTCTTTGATGATAGAGAGAAATGGAAATAAGTATTTAGAAGCAAGGATGGATGGTCTTTCGTACATTTTTTGTTGATTCGTTTTAATGACAGATGTTCTCGATATTTTT
The DNA here is from genome assembly GCA_009831015.1 of Picea engelmannii. Taxonomy (NCBI): domain Eukaryota; kingdom Viridiplantae; phylum Streptophyta; class Pinopsida; order Pinales; family Pinaceae; genus Picea; species Picea engelmannii. The sequence goes on from ML787254.1 coordinate 269,581, forward strand.
AGTTATTAATGCCAATCTTTTTGAATATGTACGTTGAATAGTGACTAGCAACACGTATTAAAATTCCCATATCTGAGCAGATTCTCAAATATGACATCTAAGATATGCACAATATTAAAGAGGGACATGACATCAAGGCCTTTATAGGTCACACGCTCGTGAACTATGCTGAAGCTTTTAAGAAAACTAAAATTGCACAAGAAAAAAAAATAAAATAAAAAGTATTTTCGTAAATTCAAAATGCAGGCAAAAATAAATTACCAGATCCCATAATATTTGGTTGTCTATTCATTTTAATGGTAGATGTCCTTGATCTTTCTAGTTATTAAAGACCATCATTTCGAAATGCACAATATTAAAGAGGGACATGACATGAAGGCCTCTGTGGGCAACACATTCGTGAACTATACTGAAGCTTTTAAGAAAACTAAAACTGCAGAAGAAAAAAAAAAACACTATTTTCGCTAATTCAAAATGCAGAGAAAAAGAAATTACCAGATCCCATAATATTCGTCTGTCTATTCATTTTAATGGGAAATGTCCTCGAGCTTTTCAGTTATTAAAGTCCATCATTTTGAAATGAACAATATTAAAGAGGGACATGATGTCAAGTCCTCTATGGGCGACACGTTCGTGAACTATGCTGAAGATTTTAAGAAAACTAAAACTGCAGAAGCAAAAAAAAAAAAAAATCGCAAATTCAAAATGAAGGCAAAAAGGCACTTTCATAGGTAAGGCACTTTAGTACTCAATGTTCTTCAAATTCAATGACATTTTTATTATTTGAGTAAAGGGGAA
>ML787254.1:273237-292291 GCA_009831015.1 Picea engelmannii
GGGAATAGCGAAGGTGGCAATAAGACCTCCAATCCTTTATCCAATCGGATCTTGACAAACATGATACTTTTTATTATATAAAAATCGATGTTTTCACTTCCCTTGTTCCAACAATAGACAATAGGGAAATATTTCTGGTCAACACACAAGCTAATGCCAGGTCGACGATTTATCAATCGCTATAGTCCCTCTATGCCTACGGCAGGGACTAATAACAGAAAACTCAAAAAGCCAAGCTTAATAAAATAAATTTAATACAACGTTGAAGAAGAGTGTGTTTTCTTCCTATGAACGTAAGTTTGTGTTATATAATTTTATATTTATATGAAGTGTAAGGTGTATATAATATTAATATTTAATAAGTATTAAAAAATTATATAGTTGGTTGGTTTTTATATGTATATGGAAAGAGTTTTTTGGAAAAAAAAATATTGAACTTGTTAAAGTGACTTTATAACTATTTTGAGCATTTATATATATTAAGTATACTTGTATATATATCTACATTGCATATTATACTTATATAATGTTTATGAAGAAGTTTTATTACTAAAACTAGCATAAGCTCGAAGTGGGGTAAAGGAAAGGCCGAAGTAAGTTCAAGTTGTTATATTGTTTAAACATTTAGGAGATTTGGAGATTTTCCTGGATAACTTACTATTAGTACTAACTTGTTATAGTTGTTGGAAAAATCAACCTAGGAGTTGCATGGAGGATGTTGGGGTCGGTGAAAGATATATGCCTATAAATTGCATTGCATTCACAAGTGGTCAATCAACACAATCAACACAACAAATGATCAGGATTATTTTCGGCACGAAATGAGAGCGGAGATATAACACAAAAATATATAGAGATATTGAAAAAGAGCCAATAATATAACATAGGTATATCGGATATATAACAAGAGGAACAAATATACAGTAATACACCATTTCTATTAATGAGTGAAATGTACAAAACTGTAGAAATACAGAGCGAAAGACTCGCCAGAATGGTGGCAACTTATCTCTGAGAAGAGATGTGATAGATACTCACATTCGCAAGAATATTATTGTTACAATGAGGCTCCAAAGGCACTTTTAACATAAAGATAATCCAAAACCCTAACCCCGGAAGATGAAAAACCAACAGTTTTGTGGACCCCGTTTTAGGTAGTTTGGTGTATCAACTTCCTAGAGGCATAACTTTGTCATACGATCTCTGTTTGGGGCGCACGATAACTCGTTGGAAAGGAATCATCAAGGAGATTCATTTTTGGGGCTCAATTAGAGCCTTTAGCTATAATTGAGGTGCTTAATCCTGAAAAAAATTCATTTAGGCCCTCAAAATGGTCTTAGATGTTTAGGAACCAAAAAACTGTTAAAAATAGTAAATTTGCAAAAGACTATTTTGGGCCAATTGGAATAGGTAGGTGGCCACTGATATCCACATGGATCAATCCTCCATCCTTAGGTAGCAATAGTCTTCATTGCATTGAGTGCCTGGGGGAGAGGAAAAAGCGTTTGTTGAACCTGCATCTTGATGAACTGCTTGCCTTGCCAGAGAAGTTGTGTTGCTTAGCTTGTTGAACGTTGTCACGAACCTATGGATGGAAGGGTTGGACCTTTTTAACCAATCTATATACATGAGATGACTATGTGTAGAATCAATCCTTGCGCTTTTCTTCAATCTTGTTGACCTGCTTCTGTTGGACAGAAGGTGCTTGGACTGAAGCTGTAGTGGTTGCAGTGTTCTTTTTTTCACCTTTTGAACAGACTATGAAGAAGTTGAATTTTGTAGTATGAGATACTACTTTGTGGAATTTTTAGGTGGAACAGTAGTTGAAACTAAATCTGGTATCTTGTAGAGATGACCCCCCAGAGTAACAATGACACTACGGGGTCGAGACTCATAAATAGCATGGCGCTTCCACATATATGGTTGGCCCAAAAGAACATCACAAACATCCAGTGGGGAAACATCACATAATACCTCATCCTTGAAGGGATGGATGCCATATGACAATCGACACTGATGGTTGACACAAAGGTCTCATCCCTAACGAAGCCACTCGATGTTGTATGGTTGCGGGTGTGGTGTTGTCGACAATCCCAATTGTTTGACGACCTCTAAGAAGATGAGGTTCTTTTAGATTATGTTATCAACAATAAAATGCAACGGGGTCCCCTTCACTCACATCTATGCGTGAAAAAGGATCTCCCCCTCTTAAGGATCTGTTGGTTCTTCTAGTTGAATTGTTATGGTCTCGACAATAGCAGTGGGGTCTTCGTCGATGATCTGTCTTTTTCCATTATTTTCTGAATCAGATTATGAATCAGGGTTTGGCTCCTTGTCTTTGATCTCGGCCACCAATGATTTTTTTGAGCGACATTCATCAGTGTTGTGCCAGGGGATTTTGTGGAAATCACACCACTTTCCAGTGTCCTTCTTTATCTTTCTGTTACCCTTATTTTCCCATGGCTTGGACTGATTGTCAGAAGGATGTTTGTTAGGGTCGTCTTTATCATGCTTTGGTTTTTGTGGATTTGTAGACCTAAACTCCCATTTTTTATGGTGCTTAAATTTCTGCTCGATTTTGACAACATATCGATAAGCAACACCCAGTGATGAGATGTCGAGAAAATCCATTTTAGTTTGGATGTATATGTGTAGAGCCCCACAGTATTTCAGAACCATATGTCGCTCAGAGTCTTTGATACCCATCTTGGTGTGCAAGTTATGGAAGGTATTGGTGAACTTCGACACTACTTAGCCCCTCTCTTTCCGCAGTGTGGTCCATCTCATGTACTGGTCATCATAGTTTCCAACAGGGTAATATTTTTCCTTGACTGCATCCACAAAAAAATCCCAAGTGGGCTTGGCCCCATATATTCCAGACTCATCTGTGGAATTTTTCTCTCAGTAATTTTCCCACCAATGTTTGACATGGGGGAGAGCCTTAAGGAGTGCGAAGGTGATATTTTCCCTGTCTTAGAAATTATGAACAAAGAAATAACCTACATATTTAACCATTTTTCTAGGGCATTCACATCTATCTATCCTTCAAATATGAGAATATCAAAATTAACTTGTAACTTGAAAGGAGAGGTGCCTCTAAAGTGGTCACTTAATGAATACACACTTGTTGTTATCAGCAGGTGTTGAAGGATGTGGGAAAATTTCTCCATCATTTCATCCCTCTGTCGCATCAGAACTTGCTCAAGCAACAGATTGATAGAATATTTTGCTCTGTCATTTTTATTTTCTTCCACCATGGAGAGTTTTGTGGGCATGCAAGAGCAATTTTCCTCCAAAGAGACAATCTCGAGACCCAACTTGCTATACGCAGACCTCGTCGAGGGCATGCACTGAAAAACGATCAAGAGAAGCCTGCTTTAATACCACTGATCCAGATTATTTTCGACATGAAATGAGAGCAGAGATATAACACAGAAATATACAGAGATATTGCAAGAGAGCCTATAATATAACATAGATATATTGGATATATAACAAGAGGCACAAATATACATTGATACACAATTTCTATTAATGAGTGAAATGTACAAAACTATAGAAATATAGAGAGAAACACTCACTAGAATGGTGACAACTTATCTCTGAGAAGAGATGTGACAGCTACTCACATTCGCAAGAAGATGATTGTTACAATGAGGCTCCAAAGACCTTTTTAACATAAATAAAATCCAAAACCCCAACCTCGAAAGATGAAAATCCAACAGTTTTGTGGACCCTGTTTTGGGTAGTTCAATGTATCAGCTTCTCGGGGGCGTAACTTTGGCATATGGTCTCTGTTTGGGGCAAACGATAGCTCATTGGAAAGGTATCACCCAGGATATTCATTTTGGGGGATCAATCAAAGTCTTTAGCTTTGATTGCGGTGCTCAATCCCAAAAAAACTTCATTTAGGCCCTCAAAATGTTCCCAGAAGTTTAGGAACCGAAAAAACTGCTAAAAATAGTAAATTGCTAGAAGACTGTTTTGGGCCAGTGTTGGAATAGGTGGGTGGCCACCGACATCCATCTGGATCAAAAAATGTCCACAACCACTAACATGAAGCAACCAACATTTTACAAATATTAAGTAAATATTTGAGTGAGTATGAAAAAGTAATTATGTTTTTCTCAAAAATTGAATACTTTGTTTTTAACTAAAAATTCTAATGTGTCTATATGGTATATCTGGGAAGTTTCAGATCATGGCAAGAGGTTAAATAATGGTAAAGAGAAATCAAAGACAAAGAAGAAAACATTGCTTTTATCAATTGATCGAAATGTTGATGCTGAATAATGTGTTCAAACTTATAAACTACATAGTGTCAAAACAAAACACAAGTTCTTTCACACAAAAATAATAAACCCTCCAAAAATTAAACTTTTCCTTATTTACGTGTTCAACAAAAATCTAGTTTTCTGAAACAATTAGTTGCCTGGAATGAAAGAAAAATAACACATAGTTTGGTGAAACATTAATTGTTTCTCATTTTATAATTTTACATTTTTTATGAATAGTGTGCACACATGAATAGGGACATGAGGGCACGCTAATGGCCAAGGATGATCATCTTGTTAGTGTAAGTTCATTGAGGATTTGAATTGGTTTAATTATTATCCTGAATTTTGTGAAATAGTCCCTGTCATGTATTTCCTCCATACAAATATTTGTAGCCTTTGAGAGAGTGGGGAGTTATTGTCCTACCCTCTATTAAAATCATGTTTTGTTTTGTTTGTCGTGATTATCTATGAATGGTCGTAGTTTTTTTTGTTTTTTTTAATACAAATTTTGCATATTTGTAGCCTTTGAGAGCATGGGGAGTTATTTTCCTACTCTTTATTAAAATCATGTTTTCTTTTGTTTGTCATGCTTATCTATGAATGACATTAGTTTTGTTTTTTTAATAATTAATCTTTGGCTAGCAGAATACTGGAATTTCTAGTATTCATTAATATTAGAATGATTTTCTAATACTTAATTCAAATCCTTGTACAATGCATTCATATGCAAAAGAGACAAAGAGCATCGAACATGGTTTTTTCAAATGGTTGTACAAGCCGCAACAATGCACTATCATAATATCACACATTCCATATTCCCAACTTCAAAGTCTCTTACCACTCTGAGTCCCTATCCCTAAAGGCAATTATAAGGATTTTTGTTTACAAATGCTATACAAGGCTTGAATCCTTCCATGATCCCAAGATGTTAATGCTTCAAATAATTTATGACAAAACTGTGATTTTTAATTTTCCTGAAAGGGCATGTGTTGCATCACTCTGCAACCTGTGCAACAACAAATCCGAGTCCTGTCCATTTGCAAAGATATATACCAAGGAGGTGGGATTAGTACATATCCACATTAGAGAATTGTAATCCAATTGCCATACCTATTTTCACATACAAAGAATGCTCGGGTGTCAACATTAACTATTGTCATTAACATACCCATGTTCAAATCCATCTCTTCAAATATTGTTTAATTTCATTATGGAGCTACATAATGTAGAATATTAGGAATCACATCTTTTCAAATATTGTTTAATTTCATTATGGAGTTGCCACATATAGTAGAATCTCAATAATCCCATCACTTATGTCCAAACCCTGTTTGACTTGCTTTGTGTTTGTTATTATTTACATATATGATTGGTTTCTTGTGGCAACAACTTCTTTCCACCAAATGGAAAGAAACATAATGTTTTTTGTCATAGCAAGTATAACAAACAATGTCATATTTTTCATAAAAATATTTTTTAATATTTTTTTAAAACTTATTTTTAAATATATGTTTTTATAAGTTTTAATAAAAATCCTGCTAAACAACTACAGTTTCAACATTATCATATAATGTAAAATAAGCTTAAAGATTAGAGCTTACATCTCTTCCATGAATAATAATACCTTTATCAACCCACCTTTAAAGTAGTTCCCATTGTTTTTGAATAGATTGATGAAATTCGAGCTAGGGTTCAAACATTCCATTTACTTTTAACATCAAGAATGATCGACGTGAGGAACCAAGATGCTCACATTTGCTACCACAGTAATAAGCCAAAGGGACAAATTTATTTTTGTAGGAAAAATTTAACACCAGGGTAACAACTCATAGAACGAACTCACTCTGTTAAGGAAGGTTAACATCTATTGTTATTTGCAAAGGAGAGAGAAGATGAGATGAATGATTATAGCATCAAATGATAACATCCCATGCTAAGGTTCATCTCACCTTTCTCATGATGTGATGCGAGTTGGATTTAGAGGTGAAATTGGAATGGGTCTCTTCAATGGTTTTTCGTGGTGGTAGCTGCGTTATTTTGGGGGCAAGGGATTACAAATTGCGTTATATTCATTCACTTTTGCAGATCTCTCAAAAGGAGGATCAAATATGAGCAAATCACTTTAAGATAAATAAAAAATAATGTCGACCAGTCAGTCGAAAGAAGAAAAAAAAATGAGAACGACAATATATGTATCCATTATAAGACAAATCTTACAATAACAAATATTTTAGTCTCTGTAACAAAATTAACAACGGGATGGATGAACGAACCTCGAAAGTATACATCTAATTTACACAACCCAACAACCACATGTGCAGATGGATCGAAACGTGCATGATGCTCCTTTTTTCTTCTTTTCTCTTTTTTTCCAGGTCTGGAAATCACCCGAAGCCAAATCTAAAAGCGTACCTATAATCCCTTGTATACAATCTATACAAGTTATTTCTTACATGTCTGTGCCAATAATGATGCTACCCAATGAGGTGCACAACGTCTATGACTCTATGTATCTATATCTAAGCAAAAATAATACCAAATAAAAGAAAGAATGAATGCTTAGTTTGCATTCCCACCCTCTAGACATGTCAGCACCCAGAAATAGTAAAAATAATTCTGCAATTTACAGAGCCAGGCCCTCTGTTACAGCCAGTGATACCATGGGAAGATAAAGATCAGTCAGGCGCTTATCACTTTGGATCTGTAGAGAATCTTCTTTCTCTTTGACGAATTGTTCTCAGCAGTTAGCACCACTTTCTGTTGCTCTCCAATTGTGAATGAGTGACAGGCAGGTTCTTTAGCAATGGGAAATTTCTACAAAAATCGATTTTCTACAAAATCTAGTTTACTCTGAGTACCATCCTTCAAATTAGGAAAAGTGCCCGGTGGGTTTCCCCAAGAATTATTCCAAGGAAATATATATATATATATATATATATATATATATATATAGCAAGTTTTGAACAAGTGTTATATGATCATCATCCTATACAATGATGCCAAGATTGGATCCACCCTAAAACCCTAATTTCTCCATATAATTAGGAGGTTTGAATGTGGAAAACGGGACCTTCTCTCTCCATATTACTCGTGAGTGTTCTTCCTCATTTGTAGATAGGATATTTGAGCATCCACTTTGCTCCTTGTTTATGCTATGGAGACGTTTCATGTTTTGATAGAGGATTAGTATCAAAAGAGGTTGAGTGAGAATGTATCCAAGTTCATGTATGGAGGTCATCATCATAGATGCTAGGTATATGATGTTCTAACTACTTTCCAATTATGATAATGAAGATCCATCTTCTCCTCCTCCTCCTCCTCGTCTCCTGCCCTCAAAAAAATGTTGTTGGATTATCTATCAAAATTTATCTTTAATAATTATGTTCATTAGATGTTGAATTCATCTTTTAGTTCTTATTTTTCTTTCATTTCAGTTTACAAGATTAATTCATAGATTTATGATTATGAAATATGGTTTTCTTGAGAAAGAGTATAGGAATGGTTGTTGTTTGACATGTTTGCAGATGTGATTGAGATTCTAATGCTTTGGATGTTGCTCTTCCTCCCACTCAAACAACTACCACATTGAATAGAATATCTCTTGGATTAAATCTAGGTTTTCCTTGTCCTCTCCTTCCTATCTCTTATTGCTTTGCATAATTAAATTGATATCAAGTTAGGGAAAGAATGGGTTGGATCTTAGATCTGTCGATAAAACAACAATTGCTTATCAAGGAGACTTTGACACTTGTGTGTACAAAATATCTTGCAATAGAAATGGTGACTCCAGTAGGAAAGAATTCTTAGAATTATTCCTATGGTTTAATTGGTCTTTTCCCCCATTTTTCATAGTTTGGTTTTGTTGTTAAATACATTGGTAATCTTAAAAGTTTAGGCCCGCTTTCTGGTTGGTTAGTAGGAAAAAATTACTTCTTTATTTTTTTTAGTTTCTTACATCACAAACTTTGGTTTTCCTAGAATAGATGTGCATAGGGTATAGGTTTCTTAGAGTATCCTATGCCCATGGTGTTGTTGTTCTTTGGTATCCTACACTAGAAATTCTTTGGTTGTACTTTAAGGATTTTATCATTTTGGTCTCTTTAGTGAGTTCTCAACAACCCACTCAACCCTTGGTTGTGGAAGTCAACGTCAACGCTTCTCTTTGAGTCGTTCTAGCCATACATGCAAGTTTGTCAGGAATTCTACCCGAAAAATATCATGCAAGCACTCAAACAAGTAACTTATCTTTAAATCTCGCAACATCTTCTCCTGCATACACACTTTCTCGACAAGGCGACCCAAGAATTCTTTCTCCCAACCAATCATGTGATCGCATGGATAAATTTGTGATTGCATGGTCTACCCCTCTTAAGTGGGTGTGATCTGGTTGGCAGGTTTATGGCTTGGTAGTTGAGGATCCTTGGGATGCTTGGGATCTAGTGTTGTGGCCATTTTGGACTTTCTTGTCCTCCAGTGGTAAGTGTGTCATCTTTCCTAGGTTTGTTGGAAAAATATTGGCTATGAAAGGCCTCTTTTTTTGGAAGGATCTATAGAAGCCTTAAAAAAACATTGGCATGGTTGGTTGGCCCTTAATCGAGCCCAAATGCTCATTAGTTTGGATAAAGTTATATTAGACGCCCTCTATTGCATTTTTCTTACATAGTTTCTTTTCAAAACATTGTTACTTGGGTTAGTTCTGCATTGGAGAAACTAGAAATGGAGGCATGGAAATCCCTTTTACATCTATGTGACCAAAAAAAATTATGATATGGTAAGGCATACTACTCACATTTTCCCTCACTTGAACAAAAGGGGGGTAGTGAAGGATCCCAAAACACACTAGTTGAGGAGGTGTTGATCCATTTGAAATTCACATTCTTCTTTTAAGCATAGAGTCTGGGGATGGATTTCACTCCAATAAGAGTTGCTTGTCAATAGTAGGCTTCATCAAGAAGGGGTAAATGATGAAAGGATGATGCATGTTTCTTGGAGATGTTGGGTTGCAAGTGTTTTGGACATGATTTCATTATGAATTCGCTTATTCTTTACTACTCTACTATCATGAAAAGGCCCTCTTCTCAATGATACTTGGATGGTTTGACACAACTACAAATCATTGTGGCATTCAATATGGTTGATTTCCATTGGTATTTTGTGCAAGCATCGTTGTAAAGTTCCTTTTCAAAAAGACCCATCTTCTTTTAGACTTGGAAACTTGAGGAGATTTAAGCAAGAGTTAGCTCTACTTATGCAAGTCAAACTCAATGTCTTTCATGGTATTGCTGAGTCTCTTTCTCTTGGTTTGCAAGCACGCATTTTTGTATTTTTGGCATTTTTAGGGTGAGAGTTTCCCATTCACTATGTTGTTTGAGTGGTGTAATTTTTTTGTTCGTTGATGTATTAATTTGACCTTTGAAGTAATATATACAACTTCTAAAAAAAAAAATCAGAGAACAATTGTGAAATTCGCTGCCAAGAAAGTGATCATCCTTATTATAGACATGTATAATCTCTAGTGCATTAGTGTCGCAAACCGCACCCTCAGGTACGCTGCTCACACATGACCTTCTCTTTCCTTGGCCCGAAGAACTGAAATGCTCTTCAACTCCCTTATCGAGAATTTTCAATACCCACAGAATACTCCTTATGATCTCCCTACTCCAAATCGGGAAATCGGACTTCGCAAGATCGCGAATCCTGAAACCACAGGTTCGGGTCTCACAAATCCCCGAAACCCGATGAAAATTCACTAACGCTTTCCTGCTCCTGTCGGGAATTTCCCCGTCGGGAAATCGGCACTTACGAGATCGTGATCCACTCCCCTCACAGATCCTCGACTCCCGATGTCTCAGTCAACACTGACCTAATCCCACCTTATCAGGACTTTGGCTCTATCGCGGTTCCACTAGCCCCGATCTGTGATCATTCAGTGTGGTGCGACACTTGTCCACCACTCTGATCCTGGTGGTCCCCACTCCTGTGACAAATCGGGAAATCGCGTATCGGGATATCGCGATTCCCGTTGCACTAGTTCACGGAACTCTCCAAGTCCCGAACCCCGATATGGGTAGCACCTGTCCTCCACTGAAATGCTATGACTATGGGGTCGTCGCGTTTCGGAGTTTCACGACTTCTCCTACGATGATTTTCTCATCACCGAGAACCCCGATATGTCGATCCCCGATGCACGTGAGAGCTTACTCCTCCACGTCACCACTTTCTCGTCGCCTATCAGGTATCGCGAAATCGCAATTCCTGATGCAACGATCTCTTCACTCCCGGAATTCCCGATGAGCTAAACCTCGACTCCTTTGGATCCTCTGACACATGTCCTGCCCTGAGATCAACGGCTAGGATCTCCTTCGGGGTTTCGAAACCCACAAGGTCTCGATTCTCTTGCTTATTAAAATCTCGATGACTCCAATATCCCGATGCCTCGCCAGAATACTGACGCGTGTCCTATCGAGATCAACGGCTAGGATCTCCGTCGGTGTTTCGAGACTCGAAAGGTCTCCAAATTCTTAACTTCTGAAACCCCGATGCCCACTTGGACTTTAAACCCTATGCAGCTTCTGTCCAATCGAAAGATTGACGGGTAATCAAATGAGAATCCAACGGCTCACAGTACTCTGGGCTTAAACTCCTGGTGTGGCCGTAACTTCCTCGCTACTTCTAATGGATCTAGCGGCTGAGGGGATTTCCACGAGCTCCTCCACAAGATCTCGACCATCACTCCTCCCTCCTTGAGGATTTCCTAACACCAAAACCTCCTGTGAGGTCCTTCAACCGATTTGAAGGCTTTGTCCCTCCTGAGATTTTTTCCCAGCTTCTCAGTGTCTTAGAAAAGAGATCTCTTTGCGCGCACTCCTTGCGACAATCTTGCGAACGCTTCAGCTGTTCGAGCTTCCTTTGACTCTACGCACTCCTATGGCAGCAGTCCTCCAAATATTCCTTCTCAGACTCACGACTGAGACTTCCTCTTCAGCCTGCGCACTCCTGGCATGACTTCTGCAACCCACTTTCACTTCTAGGTGAATAAGAACAAGAGTTAAACTACCTGAGCCTTCATCAACGCACTCCTTGCAGATGGTTTTCGACTGCACACCTTGCAGGAATCTCCTGGCTCAGATAGAGAAACAATTGAAACTCATTCCATCTCCCCTTCAGACTTCATTTTAACCATGAAATCACATACACAGCACATAAAATAAAATGTATGACAGGAAGTAAACATTCATGAGCATATCAACAATATACATAGAGAAACAACACAAACCATGAATTTGAATCAAAGCTTTCTTCTATTAATTCAAATGCCTGTACATGGGTGTTCTTCATACATTATTCTTTGCTTGCTCTCTTTCTCTTCCTGGATGCTTGCATAATGTTACAATGGTACAATGAGGGTGTCTATATCCGTTTTCCCTCTTGGACTCTAAAACTATCAAATCTAGAATTAAAAATCCTATCTATTTGCATTAACTAGATTAAATGCCTCCTATATACTAAGGACGAGAGCGTGTCGCTCAAGGTCCAATACAATATACAAAAGGCGCTCCTTCATAAATGGTTCATTAAAGGTTTGGCGCATCATTTCCCAAAAGTTTTCAAAGCAATATGTCATGTGTTAAAAACACATGCGCTGGTCCATGCTTGCTTTGGCAATTGTGATGCTCCTGCATCATACTCCCTTGCTTGAAAGATTTCATGGGCTCCTGTCCATGAGATCCTACACAGTCTATCCATGCTTTTGAATCTCCGCTTCAGTCTCCCAGCTGGCATCTTCCACTGGATGGCCCTTCCATTTGACCAGATACTCGAAGTATTGCTTCCGCCTGGTCTTTTTGCTCACTCTCTTGTCGAGTAGACGCTCCATCTATGGCTTCTCTGCAATCGGTATCTGCTTCTGCCACTGGATTACTAGCTGCTCACCACTTGTTCCTATTTCCTCAACTTTGTATGGATACAAATCTGAGATATTGAATATCGAAGATATTCCGATCCCATCGGGTAACTCAATCTCATAAGTGTTTTCTCCGAATTTCTTCAGGACCCTGCATGGCCCAATTTTCTTCATTTTTAACTTGTTATATGTTCCTCTCGGGAACCTTTCCTTCCTCATATGTGACAGAACTAGATCACCAACTTCGAACTGAAGTTGTCTCTTCCATTGATCGACTTTGCGCTTATATTCTTGATTTGATTTCATCAGTCGCTCCTTCACCTGGCTGTGAAGTTCTTTCATTGTCTCAGCAAATTCTTCTGCACTAGCACTGCTAGTAGCAGTCTGCTCTGAATCCCTCAATTCAGAAACTCCTCTTGGTTGTGTGCCATATATAATCTGAAATGGACTTTTGCCTGTGCTCCTGTTCACTGAGTCACTGTATGCAAACTCTGCCTGTGGCACCACATTGTCCCAACTACTGTGGTGCTCTGTCACCAAGCTTCTCAGTAAGTCTCCCAGACTTCTATTTACCACCTCTGTTTTCCCATCTGTCTGAGGATGATAGGCAAAACTAAACATTAAGTTAGTCCCCATCTTCTTCCAGAGTGTCCTCCAGAAATGTCCAATGAATTTCGTATCCCTATCCGAAACTATACTTCTGGGTAACCCGTGAAGTCTAACAATCTCCTTGAAAACAGATTTGTGATATGAGTCGCATCGCTGGTCTTCTGACATGGGATAAAATGTGCCATTTTGGAAAACCTGTCAACCACCACAAAGATCGAATCATGTCCTCTTTGCGTCCTAGGCAATCCCAATATGAAATCCATGCTAATTTCATCCCACGGCTTCTCTGGTATGGGTAATGGCTGATAAAAACCTGCATTCTACTTTCGCCCCTTCAAATGCTGGCAAACTCTGCACCTGTCTACAAATATTTTGACCTCTACTCACATCCCTGGCCAAAAATATGATTCGCTCAGCTTCGCGAATGTTTTGTCATGGCCAAAATGTCCTGCCAATCCTCCACTGTGTTTTTCCTTTAGCAGATTCTCCCTCATGGAGCAATTCGGAATACACAGCTGATTTCCTCTAAACAATAATCCATTCTGGATCATGTAGTCTGTCCAAGGGCTTCTGTCTCTGAGAACTGGATTCTCAGTTGCTTCATATGCCTCTGCAAAATCTTCATCACCTGCGTACATGTCCCTAAGATTTTCAAAACCCAATGTTTTGACTCGGAACTCCTGCAGCAACAAACACTTCCTACTCAAAGCATCAGCCACTTTGTTAGCAGTACCTAAAATGTGTTTAATTACAAATGTAAAATTCTGCATATACTCTACCCATTTTGCATGCTTCTGATTCAACTTCTCTTGTTGAGTCACAAACTGTAAAGCATGATTATCACTATACAAAAAAAATCTTTCGGGATCAAGTAATGCCTCCACTTCTTCAACGCCTGTATGATAGCATAAAATCCATTATCATACATGGAGTACTTCACCTTTGCCTCATCCAGCTTCTCGCTGAAATATGCAATTGGTCTGTCCTCCTGGCTCAAGACCGCTCCTATGGCAAAGCCACTTGCATCACATTTCACCTAAAATGTTTTCTGAAAATCCGGCAACACCAAAACCGGTTGTTCCGTGATCTTCCGTTTCAACAGGTTGAAACTCTTTTCATCCTCTGTTGTCCAGTGAAAAGACTTATGTCGCTTCTTCACTATATCCATCATCGCTGCGCTAATTTCACTGAAATTCCTGATGAATTTTTGGTAGAAACTAGCCAAACCATGAAAACTTCTCACCTCAAAAGCATTTCTCAGTGATGGCCAATTTTTAATTACCTCCACTTTACCTAGATCCATCTTTAATTCATTCGTCGATATGACAAATCCCAAGTAAATGAGTTATGTCTTCATAAATGAAGATTTCCTCATGTTGATCAACAGCTTCTCCTGTTGTAGCTTCTTCATTACTGCAGCTAAATGCTTCAGATGTTCTGCTTGTGTTTTACTAAAAATCAATATGTCATCCAGATAAACAATGACAAATTTACCAATGAATTCTCTCAGGACTTCATTCATCAACCTCATGAAGGTACTCGGCGCGTTCGTCAAGCCAAACGGCATGACTAGCCATTCGTACAACCCTTCGTTGGTTTTGAAGGCTGTCTTCCACTCATCGCCTTTCCTCATGCGAATCTAGTGGTATCTGCTTTTTAAATCAACCTTTGAAAAAAATTTGGCTCCAGTTAAACAATCCATCAAGTCGTCCATCCATGGCAATGGAAACCTATACCTGATGGTTATCTTGTTAATGGCTCTGGAATCAGTACACATTCTCCAACCTCCATCTTTCTTTGGACTCAATACCGTTGGAACGGCACACGGGCTTAAACTTTCCCTGACCAATCCTTTATCTAACAGTTCATGTACCTTCCTTTTAACCTCTTCGTTCTCCTGCGGCGTCAACCTGTACGCATCTTTGTTCGGAAAACTAGCTCCTAGTATGAGGTCTATATGGTGACGTACGCTCCTCATCGGCAGCAACGAATGAGGTAATTCGTCTACCACAATGTCAGCGAACTCTTCTAGCAGTTCCTGAATTTTTTTCAGCAAGTCATCCACTCTTGTGCTGGTCAAAACGATTTTTGGTTTCCTGACCACAAAGAATTGTGGATCTTCCTTCTTCTTTACTTCCGTAAGAAGTTCCTTCCCACTCATGAGAAGTACAGTATTTCTCGTTTCTGGTTTTACTTCTTTATCTCTAATTGGTAGTAACATATGTGTTCTCCCGTTCTTCTCCAAAGTATACGTATTCATCTTCCCATCATGAACTACGTTCCTGCCATATTGTCATGGTATGCCCAGCAATAAATGACATACATCCATAGGAATAACATCACAGAGTATTTTATCATTGTACCCTCCAATTTTAAATTCAACTAAACATTGTTTAGTGACACTTACCTGATGTCCCTTCTGTAGCCATGAAACTTTATATGGACTCGGATGATCAATCGTCTCCAGCTCCAGTTTCTCCACCATCTCGGTTGAAACGATATTATCTGTGCTACCGTTGTCCACGATAACCTTGCACACCCTGTCTTTGGTCTTGCATGCAGTTCTGAAAAGTCCGTTTCTTTGGGGTGTGTCCTCCACCTCCTTCTCGGGTGTTAAGAGAACTTTACGCATCATCAATGACCTTTCATCTTCTGCGTCTTCTTCTTTAGCATCTCGCCTCTGTGCCTCGACGATGTGAGTTTCTCCTCCATCCTTCTTCTTATCTGGGCAGTCAAATGACTTGTGCACATTCTTTCCACACGTCAAGCATGTGATGACTCCACCTCTGCCTCTTCCTCTACCAATGGTACGAGGAAATGTGTTATTATCAGCGTATCCTCTGCCCTGTTTTGTATGCTTCCCTCACTGTTCAGTGTGCTGGCCTCACTGTGAACTTCCACCTCTTTCTGTTTTAGTCTGAGGCTTCTTCCAGTCATCCTTGGATTTCTGGAACCTATCTTGGGCAACTGACTTACCTTTGGGCTGGCTCCTACCTCGGCCTCGCTGTCCTGGCTTACGACTCAGCTTCTCTTCAACTTTCAACGCCATTTGATACGCATCCTCCACCGTTCAGATGGTTGTCATACTCATCTTGTTCTGGATATCGTATATCAAGCCATTCATATACCTGGCAACTTTTTCATCATCGCTCTCTCGATGACCTGCTCTGATATTTAGCTTGTAGAATTCCTCAGTATATTCCTTTACTGTCATCAGCTTCTGTCTCAGGTTCTGTATTCTCCTGAACAGTGTGATTTGATAATCCCTTGGGATGAACTTTGCCTTCATCTTTGCAATCATTCGATCCCAGCTTTTAATCTTTTGCTTGCCCTTGCAGCGTCTATCTGCTTGAAGCTCGTCCCACCATAATGATGTGTGTCCCTTTAATCTTGTGACAGCATGCCTAACCTTCTTATCTTCTTCGATATCTTCATAATCGAAGTAAGTGTCAAGAGCTCTAATCCAGTCTAGAAGCTCTTCTGCATCCAGATTCCCTTCATAAGCTAGAATGTTCATCTTTGTCTTTGAACTCATCCGGGCGATAGCCTTAATTAATCGCTCATTAGCTGCATCTTCGGCTGCAACTTCTTCTTGTTGTTCGGCTTCAACTTCGCCTTTGGAGTCACTTATATCTCCAGCATTGGCTATGCATCTCTGCGTTGCCTCCATATCTTCTAGTCTCACTCGGAGATCACGTATCTGCCTCTCCATTTCTAGATTTTGTGCTGGTCTCCCTCTTCTTCTCACTTCCCTGTCTTCTGGATCAGGTGACTGTCTCTATCTCCTTGGCGGCATGGCGAATTCCCTTCTCTGCTACAGAAGCAAAGAAATATTCCCGCTCTGATACCACTCTGTCGCAAACCGCACCCTCAGGTACGCTTCTCACACAGGACCTTCTCTTTCCTTGGCCCAAAGAACTGAAATGCTCTTCAACTCCCTTATCGGTAATTTTCAATACCCACAGAATACTCCTTATGATCTCCCTACTCCAAATCGGGAAATCGGACTTCGCAATATCGTGAATCCTGAAACCACAGGTTCGGGTCTCACAAATCCCCGAAACCCAATGAAAATCCACTAACGCTTTCCTACTCCTGTCGGGAATTTCCCCGTCGGGAAATCGACACTTACGAGATCGTGATCCACTCCCCTCACGGATCCCCAACTCCCGATGTCTCAGTCAAAGCTGACCTTATCCCACCTTAATGGGACTTTGGCTCTATCGCGGTTCCACTAGCCCCGATCTGCTATCATTCAGTGTGGTGCGACACCTGTCCACCACTCTGATCCTGGTGGCCCCCACTCCTGTGACAAATCGGGAAATCGCGTATCGAGATATCGCGATTCCCGTTGCACTAGTTAACGGAACTCTCCAAGTCCCGAACCCCGATATGGGTAGCACCTATCCTCCACTGAAATGTTATGACTGTGGGGCCGTCGCATTTCAGAGTTTCGCGACTTCTCCTATGATGATTTTCTCGTCACCGAGAACCCCGATATGTCGATCCCTGATGCACATGAGAGCTTACTCCTCCACGTCACCACTTGCTCGTCGCCTATCGGGTATCGTGAAATCGCAATTCCTAATGCAACGATCTCTTCACTCCCGGAATTCCCGATGAGTTGAACCCTGACTCCTTTGGATCCTCTGACACGTGTCCTGCCCTGAGATCAACAGCTAGGATCTCCTTCGGGGTTTCGAAACCCACAAGGTCTCGATTCTCTTGTCTATTAAAATCCCTATGACTCCAATATACCGATGCCTCGCCAGAATACTGACGCGTGTCCTATCGAGATCAACGGCTAGGATCTCCGTCGGTGTTTCGAGACTCGAAAGGTCTCCAAATTCTTAACTTTTGAAACCCTGATGCCCATGCGGACTTTAAACCCTGTGCAGCTTTTGTCCAATCGAACGATTGACGGGTAATCAGATGAGAATCCAACGGATCACAGTACTCTGGGCTTAAACTCCTGGTGTGGTCGTAACTTCATCGCTACTTCTGATGGATCTAGCGGCTGACGGGATTTCCACGAGCTCCTCCACAAGATCTCGACCGTCATTCCTCCCTCCTTGAGGATTTCCTAACACCAAAACCTCCTGTGAGGTCCTTCAATCGATTTGAAGGCTTTGTCCCTCCTGAGCTTTTTTCCCAGCTTCTCAGTCTCTTAGAAAAGAGATCTCTTTGTGCGCACTCCTTGCGGCAATCCTGTGAATGCTTCAGTTGTTCGAGCTTCCTTTGACTCTGCACACTCCTGCGGCAACAGTCCTCCAAAGATTCCTTCTCAGACTCACGACTGAGACTTCCTCTTTAGCCTGCGCACTCCTGGCATGACTTCTGCAACCCACTTTCACTTCTGGGTGAATAAGAACAAGAGTTAAACTACCTGAGCCTTCATCAACGCACTCCTTGCGGATGGTTTTCGACTGCACACCTTGCAGGAATCTCCTAGCTCAGATAGAGAAACAATTGAAACTCATTCCATCTCCCCTTCAGACTTCAGTTTAACCATGAAATCACATACACAGCACATAAAAGAAAATGTATGACAGGAAGCAAACATTCATGAGCACATCAACAATATACACAGAGAAACAACACATACCATGAATTTGAATCAAATCTTTCTTCTATTAATTCAAATGCATGTACATGGGTGTTCTTCATACACTATTCTCTGCTTGCTCTCTTTCTCTTCCTGGATGCTTCCATAATGTTACAATGGTACAATGAGGGTGTCTATATCCGTTTTCCCTCTTGGACTCTAAAACTATCAAATCTAGAATTAAAAATCCTATCTACCTGCATTAACTAGATTAAATGCATCCTATCTACTAAGGACGAGAGCGTGTTGCTCAAGGTCCAATACAATATACAAAAGGCGCTCCTTCATAAATGGTTCATTAAAGGTTTGGCGCATCATTTCCCAAAAGTTTTCAAAGCAATATGTCATGTGTTACAAACACATGTGCTGGCTCCACGCTTGCTTTGGTAATTGCGATGCTCCTGCATCAATTAGATAAAACCATAAGTTTGAAGGGGACATAAATTCACACAAGGCATGACTTCCACAATAGTCAAGCATAGATGCAACCACATGACTAATCGTAGGAAGCTCTAATACCAAGTCTCTAATGAACTCTACAATCTATCATGGAAGGGAGAAGAGTGTGAAATATGGAAGTGGAAGAGAAAGAAAGGGGTATTCAAGAATAATTGATCCCTATCTCGTTGAAATTCCCTTCTTATAGAGGAAAGTGGATCC
>ML787255.1:0-16118 GCA_009831015.1 Picea engelmannii
ATCCAAATTCAACCAAAGATCCTCATCCACATGCCCGAAAAATTAAGCACAACACTTTGCATGAAAGAAGGACTAACACACCTCATGGTGACGCTGGATTACCATCTCCCATACTCTAGGTTGCTCGTATGTGATGAGCCTTGGTTGACTTGTAGTTGTAAAGGTGAACGAGGGGGGCTTTTGGGTTGCCATCTGTGGACATGTTGATCACCATGGTCGGGATCATGTTCTCCATTGCAGGCCACGAGACATGATCTCCTCTAGTTACCCCTACGCATTGGGGGGTAACAATTACCATGTGGGAAAGGGAGTCTATATGTGGACACAATCATTTCATGCACAAAGGTTTACGATACATTGCATGCTCTAATTAATGTGGCTAATAAACCTAAATATTTGTCTTTCACAACCATAATTCAAAAAATATGACACAAAACTCTCTTTTTGCAGAGAATATAGATCATACAAATGCACACCAGTTCATGCAAACAATGCCCAACAATACGCTAATATTTCACATGCAATTGTTTGTCAATGTTTTCATACTAACAATTTACATATTTTGTTTTCATATGAAGTTATAAAATAACATGGATAGCATAATCAAATTATCATGTAAACAATAAACCAACGAATCCATAAAAACTAATTGTGTTAACTAAAATACTATGAAATATAGTAGACTTACATATGATTGCAATGCAATATCTAGTGATTTCAATATTAGAATATGGCACCAAGGTCATCGCTAATAAATAGTAATATCTTTTTGACTCACAGTGCGGTCACAATCTATGGTTCAAAGTGTGTGATCTACTAGGGATAAAATAAAAAATAGAAGGTAATGATGCATTAACTTTTGGGTTATGGAAAAAGTGTTTTCACTTAGTTAGGAGAACACTAGGTCTCCTATTCCCTTAGTGATGCTTCATGGACATATGGTTGGCTCAATTTGAGTGGATGATTGACCTGGGATTGAGTGCTAGCATAACAAACTTACCTAGGAGGTCATTATCCTATGTGGCATGATGACTAATCCATTGGGTGCACACAATGGGGGAGTTAGTTGCTTGATTAGGAGAGGTACGTACCTAGGACGAGGAGTGTTAGGAACTTGGAGGAGTGAACTTAACCTTAAGAGCATTGGATCATGTGACATACACCTTGGAGTTGGATACTTGACTTGAGGACACTTTGGGTTGAGGAGCATACTTCATGGAGGATAGTTGTGGACCTAGACACATATGTTGAGGAGAAGGATTGGAACAAATATCTACCTTATGACATATGTGGATGAACATTTGGTACAAGAGGACATGTGGATTATAGATAAATGGGGATCACCTTGCATGTGGTCACTTGGGGAATAAACCACCATGTAAAAGGAAGTGTTGGGCTAACAACTTGTTGGATAGTGCATCATCTCAAAGGAGGGGTGTTGGGCCTAAGGATGATCATGCTCAGAGGACACCACCCCAAAGTTGGGTAAAATCATAGTGTGACACTTATCATCCTTATATCATAAAGTGCTTCATGTGGGGTCACCTTATCGACTTAGGTTCAAGGTTACTTTTTTGGACCTAGTCTATGTTTTATGTTGGCATCCCTCACCTATTCTATATAAAGGGAGGAGAGAGCCTTTTCCATTAATCACAGTTGATGTATTCATTATTCTATTTTTGTGATCATCCTGGGGAAGTCTTGTAGGGAGTAAGACCTAGGTTTTGTGATGTAAAACTTAGATATGTGAAGACAGATTTTGGTGCTTGAGAATGTTCTTATAGTCATTGCTTGTGTCATGTAAGACGACATTGGGGTTTGTGCTTTCCATATATAATAACATAAGTGCTAGAGGAGTTGAATACTTGGATGCAAGCCTTACTTATTGTTGTTACTTATTATGCATGGTCATGGAGAAGACTTGACTCTTTTGTTGATGCAAGAGAGGTATCACTAGGGTTTTTAATAGAAACCCTAGGGGAGACATAATGAAAGAAGACTAGCTCTTGGGATGATCTTGGAGCCTTATACTTGTGTGATGCATGGAGCACTAGAGTAGAGGAGTTATAATCTTGGTGTGATGTTTATCTTGGAATAATACGTATTGGTATTCCATTGATGATCCTGTATAAAGGTCTTGACAATGTTTGTGTCGATGCAAGAGACAAAGACCTAGGGTTTGAGGCACTCAACCCTAGAATGGACAAGGATATTTGAAGACTAGTGTTAAGATTGTTTTGGAAGGATTACTTGTGCGATGCAAGGAAGCCTATAGTTTGTGTAATATAGACCCTTAATCAAGACAAAATCTCTAGAGTGAAGTAAGAATATCAAGGGTGTCCACTTATTGAAGTTGATGTTAGCTTGGTGTTGATCCTTTGAAGTGGCTAGGAGTGGATTGTTGTGACGCCTTGCTAGGACATGTTTGATGGTTAGGGTTTGTTATTGATTCCCTAGGATTTGGAGACATAAGAGAGTCCTAATTTGTGACAAGCTTGAAGGACTATTTTGTGCCATCACGTGATAAGATATTGGTATGTAGTTGCAACGGCTCATCCTTATGTATATGTGAAGTGTACTTTTTTTTCCAAACTTTTTGTGCTCATAGATTTGATTTTCAACTTATATTCTCATAATGGATGAGTAGTTTATGGGGTTGTTTGGTATGCTCATTTATCATGAGCAATTAACAAATTTTGTTGAGTTATTTGAAAAGTATATATAAGCTAAGATGAAAAATTTATGATTGTAACAAATCTTTTGTTTATAAGCTAATTTCAAATATATTATATATTGGGGATTATGCCCCAAGGGTTGGAAACACAGTTCCCTTGAATTATAATTGTTTGATGTTTATTTTATTGGGTTACCTTATGTATTTGGTTGGACATGGGTGTAATATATATTATTTTAATTTATATAAATTAAATTCATCTTTAAAGTTTAAAGTTCACAAGAAATAGATTTGAGGAACCTTAAGATTGAGGTGAAATTTCTGAATTCATATTGAGTAATGAATTTTCTAAATTTTCACATAATGGAAGAAGAGATCATGAAACCAAAAAAGTAGATATGATGAGTGAAGAAGGAAATATATTTTTTGAATGAAATAATATTTAATTATACTTGAATATTGGTAGCTCAAATCATAAATTTGTTTATAAATTTACACAAAAGATGGAGTATAAATCAAAATTCCAAGTTTTAAAATATCAGGGAAATTGAGAATTGGGAAAAATGTTCAAAATAATTTCTATAAAGCAATCTAACAAAGCCTAGTTTTCCTTTGCATGACACCTTAGATCATTGGTCGTTTATATTTATGAGGATGCTACATTAATTCACCCTCCTCGATGAGGGTTTTGAACATAAGGACAACTTCTAATCTACTTAAAAGTATTAATATATCAATTGATTGCCCCTGCCAATTTTTTTTTATGTTTGTATTTATCACGATTTCATCCTTTTTCAAGAAAAAAATTCTTTTTAGGGAATTTTCTCTAACACATGTGAATTACAAGTTGATGAACATAGGCCTCATGTTAGGGGAAGGGGTGGAACCTGTAACAAAATAGACAAAAAATTCTGCAGATAATCGAAGAGGAATAAAATTTCGAAGACAAAAGGTGGTGTCTAAAGACACCATTACAACACTTAAGCAAATCATACTTTGATCAGAACATCACAGTGCATATTGGACCTTGTGATCACTTGATGATAATGACCTAAGGGGTCTACTATTTATAGCCTTAGGATCTAACCAAATTCCATGAAATCAGGAAGATCTTGTCCACATGTAATTGTCGATTGTTAGAGTTGACTCTCTCAAATCCACACTGTCTATTCGACTCGACAAGGATGATTGAATCGAACATCCATGCATCCAAATCATATTCGATTATTAGGCTGGTCGATCCACCGCCTGACTATCTTCGACTACCGTTTGACTATTTGACTGATAGATATGTCGACTATTCGATCGACTAATGCAAAGATCTAGTCGATTACCCGACCGACTGTATCAATATGTAGTTCGACTGCCTAACCAACTTATCCAGGAGAAGTGTGATGAACCATCAATGCTTGATGTTCCAACACCCCCCGATCAACACGCGTCTTTGGATATTCAGGAGGTGAAATTACGTCATCATGACACCCTTCCATAATTGTAGCTTCCTTAAGCCCAAGCATTATACAAAGCTTGATATATCTAGCTTCAAATAAATGTTTAGTGAAGATATCAAGAACCTGATCATCTATTCTGCAATATTTAAGAGAGACAACGTTCTCATGAACCAACTGTGTCAAATAGTGAGCATGGATCTCGACATGCTTCATATGACTATGGGAAATGAGATTGTCAACAATCTATATGGCACTTTGATTATCACAATAGATTGTAGTCGAGGTCTGAACATGAAGGCTAAGCTCACTCAGAAGTTGGACGATACATACTGCTTAAATACATGCTTCAATGATGCCACAATATCATGCTTTTGTAGTAGACAAGGAAAATACCTTCTCTTTCTTGCATGACCATACCAATGGTCCAGTGCTTAAGTGAAACACATAGCTAGAGTGGACTTCTTATTTTCATTATTTCCAGCCCAGTTGGATTCAGTGAAACTGACTAACGAATCTAAACTTTAATAATACTTGATACCAAAATGAGTGGTACCCTTAAGATAGAGGACAATTCATTTGACTGCTTTCCAGTGGATTTGTCTAGGGTATTGCATAAACTGAGAAACCACACTAACAATAAAGGAAATGTTAGGTCGACTATGAGTATGATAAATAAGACTGTCGACCAGTTGTCAATAGAGAGTATCATCAATGATGGGTGTTTGAAAAGTGTGAGCTTCACTCCAATTTGAAAAGGAGTAGCACATGGCTTACAATCAACCATATTAAAATGTGTCAAAAGATCCATCACATATTTAGACTAAGAAATAAAAAAACCATCACATAGTGGTAATACTTGAAGACCCAAAAAGTAATGCAGAGTACCAAGATTTGTCATGTCAAAGAAGTAAGCAATTTGTTTCTTCAATCTAAGGATGAGATCAATATTATTTCCAATAATGAGAAGATCATCTACATATCCATCAACAATCAAATTGTATCCATTGGTATGGAGTACATACAAGCTGCGATCATATTCACAACTTTTGAAACCAAGTCAAAGAAATAAATTGTCGATATTAGAATACCAAGATTAGGGAGCCTGCCTCAAACCTTAAAGCGACTTATTAATTTGAAAAACCAAGTTAGAATCTATCACAAAACCAGATGGTTGTTCTATGAAAATTTCTTCTAATAGGTTTCCATGAAGAAAGGTACTCTTCACATCCATTTGATGGATTTTCCATCCAAAACGAGCTACAAGGGAAATAATCAGTTGAACATAGTTCATCTTTGCAACATGGGAAAAGGTCTCAGTGTATTTTATACCTTATTGTTGAAAAAAATCCCTACACAAACAAGCGTGCTTTATGTCACTCAACAACACCTTTAGAGAATTTGGTCCTGTAGACCCATTGACACTTCACAATGTTCTTTCCTTGAGATCGGGGAACTAAGTCCCAAGTGTGATTCTTCGACAAAGAAACAATTTTAGTTTGTATAGCTTATTCCCATTCAGGTCATCCTTGAGCACCCAAGTAGGAAACCTGATCAAAAGTTTCAAGTACAGGAGTCATCAATGCAATGTTAACATGTTTCTTTTGACTTCAAGTATGTCGTTCATAGGAAACATCACCGACATTAGGTCCAGTAGTTTCAATTGTCTTGGAATCCCATCTAGATAGACAAGAAGCATGTGAAATACTGTTCACTGTAGTAGGTTGATCAAAATTCAGAGAGAGTTCAATCGACGAAGACAACGAACTAGTCGAAACATAGAAAAACAAACTAGTCGACTCGAAGGTCAACGGTCTAGTCAAAACATGAACGAAGTTTGACTGTCCAATGAAATGAATGAAAAATAGAACAAGAAAACCAATGTCATAGACAAGATCAAATGGGTAATCCTACAACAATATAGAAGAGGTATTCAACAACTTAATTCCAAAAGACTTCTCATCAAACGATACATTTAGTCTGATAATGATTTACCATTTGACAGGGTCAAATAGTCGATAGGCTTTCGACTCTTTAGAATAGCCATCATGATGCAATCATGATTCTTTGCATCCAACTTCTTTCTGCAATCATTAGAAATATGAGCCTAGGAAACATATCCAAACATACCGAGGTGGATGACTGAAGTCTTCTTCCCAAACCATCGTTTGACCTGTCTTGGAAGGAACAAATGGAGTCGAGATGTGATTGAGTAGATAGTTTGCATAATACATTGCTTCAACCAAAAAGTGAGGATCCATATCTTTGGCCTGCAAAATACATCTTTCCATTTCAACTAAATTTCATTTCTTGCATTCTCCGACACCATTTTATTGAGCTGTGTGAGGAACTGACTGCTGTCAGTCGATACGAGATCGAACCAAGCATTCATCAAAAGGTCAATTTGCTTACTCACCACCATTGTGTAATATTAGGAACTTGATGGGTCAAACACATTGTTTTTCAACAAAGGCTTTAAACTCTTTGAACTTTTCAAAGGCAAGGTTCTTATTTTTCAGAAAATAGACCCATGTGAAATGAGAGAGATCATCAATGCAAGTCAAGATATACCTTTCACCTGCTAGGGAAGGTAGATTGATGCAACAAACATCACAATGAACCAACTCTAGTAGGTTTTGTGATCGACATGCTTTTTCAGAGTCAAATGGTGCTTGATGATTCTTGCCAAGCACATAGCCTTTACATACTCCTTCATGGGGAAACACTTTAGGTAAACTAGAAACCATCTTCTGAGTTGCCATCGACTGTAGACTTCAAAAATTTAGGTGTCCGAGTCGTTCATGCCAAGTTTGACTTCGCTCATTAATGACTTCGCTCATTAATGTAAGTAACAAGAGCAGTTGGTTCGCTATCGAGTCGAGTCGTGTCATAGAATTTCTATAGGTTGTCCTTCAGGTTGAGAAATCCTCCGGCAAAAATCAACTTACCTTTCTTCAAATCATAAACATAGAACCAATCTGGCCAAAATTCCACAATCTTACCTGTCTGTGTTAACTGAGAAAAAAACAATAGATTGGGACTGGGGTTTGTCA
The DNA here is from genome assembly GCA_009831015.1 of Picea engelmannii. Lineage (NCBI taxonomy): Eukaryota > Viridiplantae > Streptophyta > Pinopsida > Pinales > Pinaceae > Picea > Picea engelmannii. The sequence goes on from ML787255.1 coordinate 7,176, forward strand.
CATGATAAACATCAAGAATTTTCCTATGTCGATAGGTAACATCACCTTGACCAACAATATCCAGAGAAAAATCATCATCAACACAAATCTCCCTCTCCTCGGTGTCATTCATGGACATGAACAAGGAGGCATCCTTAACCATGTGATGAGTGCACCTAGAGTCAACTACCAATTCATTCTGTGCAAAGTGAGGCAACAAGGTGTGAGAAGTTTTTAATTGGAAGGTGAAATTATCAATGGGTCGACATACAACGAACATGTCTCCTTCAAGGCATTTAATATTCTCCTTTAAATTGTCTCTCTTCTTATAACAAACTTTCTCCATATGTCCAGTCTTTCCACAGTACTGACATGTCTTCTTCTTTCGACTTCGTTGGGGTGCATGTGTATGTCCCTTAGGTTTCTGGTTGTGGCATCTAGGTCTTTGTGTAGAGGTATCAAACTGTAATTTTTCCCCACAATCCAACTTACTCTTTCCCTTGAGAAAGTGGGCTTGATTTTTACCACCAACCTTGCCTTGTTTAAGCAGTCTATGTTGATCAATAATCAAAAGGCCACTTAAAGCTTCAACGGTGTAATTCTTACCATATTCCTTGCATTCTTTCCAGTTGGTGTGGAAAGTCAACACACACATGTAGAATGGTGTTTTAAAATTCATCAGGACCAACTCGATGAGTTGTCCATATTTCTTCTGATAATTATTTCCACATTTTCCCAATTTCAACTGGAGTTCTTTGGCACACACTAAATATTCCTCTATTCTATCAAAAGAATGAGGATCGAGAGATATCAACTCTTTCTCCAGTTGCATGATTTGGATTTCATTGACTCGGTCAAACAACAACTTCAACTTCTTCTAGACTTGATGAGGGAAGTCGACCCCATTGAGGTGAAACCAAATATCCCATGAGATATAGGTCATTATGACCCCCACAACCTCATCCTTGCCATCAACAATGAAATTTTCCTAATCGTTTGTTGGATCTAGAATCACAATCTTTGTATATTACCATAAACATTTAATCTTCAATAGAGTTTCCATGTCTTGTGCCCATACTGCATAATTTGATTTGTTTAGAATAACAAGATCAATCTTCGAAGCCATCTTCTATATCTAGACATAAATTTCTATTTAAGATAAGTTCCAATCGACAAACTGTCATCCCATACTCAGTCACACAGTAGATCCAATTCAACAAGGTTTATGGTTAACAGATAAGGTTTCAAACCATAAGCTATGATACCATGTTGGGGAAAGGGGTGGAACCTGTAACAAAATAGATAGAAAATTCTGCAGATAGTCAAAGAGGAATAAAATTTTGAATACAAAAGGTGGTGCCTAAAGACACCATTACAATACTTAAGCAAAGAGCACTATGATCAAAACATCACAATTCATATTGGACCTTGATATCTCCATATGGTATCAATTCGATCTCTTAATGATAATGACCCAAGAGTTTTTCTATTGATAGCCTCAATATTTAACCAACTTCCATGAAATCGGGAATATCTTGTCTACAAACAATCGTCGGTTCGACAAGGATGCTCGACTCGACCATCCATGCATCCAACTCATAGTCGATTACTGGGATGGTCGATCCACCACTTGACTATCTTCGGCTATTGGTCGACTTTCCAACTGACAGGCATGTTGACTACTCAACTAACTAATGTAGAGATATGGTTGATTGCCCGACCGACTATATCGAGATGTAGGTCGACGGCATGACCGACTGAATATAGGAGAAGTGTGATGAGCCATCAATGCTTGATGTTCCAACACCTCGAAGATATTTATTTATGTTTGTACAATGAAAAAAATACATGTAAATTATTACAATATGTGAGAAATTAATTAATATTAAATAATATTTTATATTTAGTTTAAGGGTGTTTGTGTTATTGTTATTAAGGTGTTGTTGGCAATCCTACGTATTATGTAGGTTTTTTATTTGATTCTCACGGGGTTAGATGCACTATGTTCATGCTGCCCACTTTACACTATATACCATTTTCGAAACAGGGGAAAGTGTCTAGAAATTTTATGGGGATTTATTTTCAAGGAAAAAAAAACAAGAATATTACAACCATATCATATAATAAATGTTATTTATTAACTTGTTATTTAGCTAAAAAACTAGACATTATAATAATTACTACAAGGTCATCATTAGTTAAAATTGATCACATAGTTATGAATTTTCCCTATCTAGTCAATGCAACATTCTCCAAGCTCATGGTTGATTTCTCCAATCCATTGCTCCCTCTTTCATAGTTACCCTCAGCCTTAGTGGTGTAGATATTTGTACCCTTTTTTTTCAATGGTTTTCAATGGCAATAATAGCTCATTCTATGGTTTCTGCGAAATCTCCTTCTGGGGTTCCTTCTATGCCTAGTTTGACTTCCTTTCATGGACAAGTGAGGCCCTTCTTCAATGACATGGTGAAGCTTGGTGATTGTCCTAAATAGTCCTCACAGTTCTTGGTTCAAGAAGTACATGTGATCTCCATATCCATTGTCCAAGATCTAGTTGATCAAGAAAATGTTTTTAGATCTCATTGTTTGATGTGTAGAATGGAAGCCTTTAATCAAGAAGGATGCCTTAATATTTCCTTGTGCAAAAGGAATTTTTACTTTGGGTTTTGAATTAGTTAAATACAAAAAACTAATCTTGAGCTCTGGCCCTTGGTTTTATGGTATCTTTAATCCAGATTATTTTCGAAAGGAAATGAAAGAAGAGATATTACAATGAAACACTCATGAAAATTTCCAGAAACAAAGAAATACAACAATACTTGATTTCTATTAATGAAATAATTGTAAAGAGACTATAAAAATATAGAGTGCAAGACTCGCTAGAATGGTGGCAGCTTTATCTCTGAGAAGAGATGAGATGACTACACTCATTTGCAATAAGATGATTACAATGAGGCTCTGAAGGAATTTTTATGATAAACACGAATTCCAAAACCCTAGACATCCAAAAACCTAACCCTAGGAGATGAAACAACAAAAGACATGTGGGCCCCGTTTGGGTAAGTTAGTACATTAACTTTCCGGGGTCGTAACTTTTGCATACGATCTCCATTTTAGGCGCGTGATAGCCCGTTGGAAATGTCTTTTCGAGAACTATGCATTACACCATAAAACTCTGACTCTGTCTACAATTTGACTGTGGTGAGTATAAAAAACACTGTTTAGGGCCCCAAAACAACCCTCGAAGTAAAACAAGATGTGATGACATGAAAACATACAAAATAAGCCAGTTGGATTAGGTGGGAGGCCACCAGTATCCACCTAGAAGATGTGTAGAGCTTCATAAATCCCCATAAGTGTAGAACCCACAATAAAAAATAAGTACAAACGAACATGCTGTACTAAAAAAATACAAGAGGAGCTAGTTGGAACAGGTGGGTGGCCACCAATATCCACCTGGACCAATCCTCCCCCCTTAGGAATCAATGGTATCCATTGCATTGAGTGCCTAGGGAGGAGGGGAAAACATGTTCTAAATCTGAATCGTGGTGAGTTGCATTTTTTGTTGGAGAAGTTGTGTTTCTTGGTCTGTGGAAGACTGTCACAAACCGATTGCTACCGGAGTTGAATATGCTCCACCAACCTCTTGTCTCTAGGTTTGATGGGGAATTGTGTAGGCACGATTGTAGGTGAAGAAACAATATCTTCTTTGACAATCTATTTTTGCTGGATAGAAGGTGTTGAGGCTGCAGTGGTTGTAGCGGTCTTCTATGCATCCTTTGAACATAATGTGAAGAGGATGAATTTTGCAGTATGAGAGATTACCTTGTGACACTGCTTTGGTGGAGCAATAATCGGAACTACCTCTGGTATTCGATAGAGCTGACCCCCCAGAGTAATAATAACACTACGAGGTCTAGACTCATAGACAACATGATGTCTCCACATAAATGGTTGGCCCAAAATGACATCACAGACATCAAGAGGGGCAACATAACACACTATCTTATCCTTGAAGGGTTGGATGCCATAGGACAGGCGACACTGCTAGCTGACACAAAGATCTTGTCCCTGGTGAAGCCACCCGATGTTGTATGGCTGCGGGTGTGGTGTTGTCGACAACCACAACTGTTAGATGACCTTAGCTGAGATGAGGTTCTTCTGGCTTCTGTTATCAACAATGAAATGCAACGGGGTCCCCTTCACCCACATCTGTGAATGGAAGAGGTGCTCCCCCTCTTTAGGATCTAATGATTCTTTTGGTTGAATTGTTGTGGTTGTGACAGTAGTAGTGGGGTCTAGATCAATGATTTGTCTATTTTCAATATTTTCTGGATCAGATTCCGAATCAGGGTTCAAATCCGTATCTTTGACCTCGACCACCAATGACTGTTTCGAGTGATATTCATTGGTGTTGTGCCAGGGGATTTTGTGGAAGTCACACCACTTCCCAGTGTCATTCTTCGTTTTCCCTTTACCCTTTTTGTTCTGTGTCTTGGATTGGTTGTCCAAAGGTTGTTGGTTAGGGCCATCTTTACCGTGCTTTGGTTGTTTCATATTTGCAGACCCAAATTCCCATTTGTTCTGGTGCCAAAATTTTTTCTCTATTTTGACAACATCTCGATAAGCAGCTCCCAATGATGAGATGTTTAAGAAATCCATTTCGGTTTCGATGTACCTGTGTAGATCCCCACGGTATTTCAGAACCAGATGTCGCTCAGAGTCCTTGATACCTAACTTGGTGTGCAAGGTATGGAAATTATTTGTAAACTTCAACACTGTTTGGCTCTTCTCTTGTTGTAGTGTGGTCCATCTCATGTTCTGGTCTTCATAGTTATCAATCGGGTAGTACCCGCATCCACAAAAAAATCCCAAGTGGGCTCGACCCCATATATTCCAGATTCCTCTGTGGAACGTTGCTCCTAGTAAGTTTCCCACCAATGTTTGACATGGGGGAGAGCCTTGAGGAGTGAGAAGGTGATATTTTCCCCATCGAAATTGTTTTGAACAGAGAAATAACCTTCTAATAGATTTAACCATTTTTCTAGGGCATCCGCATCTATCTGACCTTCAAATATGGGAATATCAAAATTAACTTGTACCTTGAAGGGAGAGGTTCCTCCAAAATGGTCGCTTGATGAATATGTGCATGTTGCTATTGGCAGACGTTGAAGGATGTGTGCAAAATTCTCCATCATTTCATCCCTCTGTCATGCGAGAGCTTGCTCAAGCAACATGTTAATAGAATCTTCTGCTCAACTGTTTTTCTTTTATGCCACCATCGAGGGTTTCTTGGGCATGCAAGAGTGATTGTCCTCAAGAGAGACAAGCTTGATACCCAACTGGCTATACTCATACCTCGTCAGGGACATGCATTGAAAAATGATCAAGAGCAGATACCACTGATCCAGATAATTTTCGGAACAAAATGAAAACAAAACTATTACATTGAAACACTCATGAAAATTGCCAGAAACAGAGAAATGCAACAATACTTGATTTCTATTAATGAAAGAATTGTAAAGAGATTGTAAAAATACAGAGTGCAAGACTCGCTAGAATGGTGGCAGCTTTATCTCTGAGAAGAGATGTGACGGTTACGTTCATTCGCAAGAAGATGATTACAATGAGGTTTTGAAGGCCTTTTCATGATAAACATGAATGGAAAAACCCTAGACATCCAAAAACCTAACCCTAGGAGATGAAACGCCAAAATTCATGTGGGCCTCGTTTGGGTAAGTTTGTACATTAACTTCCCGGGGTCATAAATTTTGCATACGATCTCCGTTTTAGGCACGTGATAACCCGTTGGAAAGGTATTTTTGAGAACTACGCATTATGCCATTAAACTTTGACTCTGTCTACAATTTGATTGTGGTGAGTAAAAAAAAAACTGTTTAGGGCCCCAAAACGGCCTTGGAAGTACAACAAGATGTGCTGACATGAAAACATACAAAATAAGCCAGTTGGATTAGGTGGGAGGCCGCTAGTATCCACCTGGAAGATGTGTAGAGCTTCAAACATCCCTGGAAATGTAGAACCCAAAATTACAAAGAAGTACAAATGAATGTGTTGTACTAAAAATTGACAAGAGGAGCTAGTTGGAACAGATAGGTGGCTACCAATATCCACCTGGATCAATCTTGGGTCTTAGTATGAAGTCTCGGGCCTCATCTTTTGACCATTCTACTAGCTCACTTTCTTCAGCCCCTATTTTGCATTAGGCATTTGAAATTTCCCCTACATTTCCAGGCCCTAGCCTCTCTTCTAGATATTGGAAATGCCTTTGCCAAGTGCCATTTCAGAAGTCCTAAATTGCATAAATGTTGATCCATAAATTATGCTTGAATTTGCATGGAAATGGATTTTAGTAAATGGTTTTCCACAAAAATAAATATAGTTGGCAAGGATTATTCTTGGATTCAAAAGTTGGATTATGAACAAGTCTTATTTCATTACAAAGACTGATTTGAAACATGAAACTCAAAAAAGCATTATCCAAAAGCTTCAAAGAATAGAAGATCTAGGAGATCTTAGTGCAATCCCACTTGGTGAATTGACACAAAGGAGGAGCACCAATTTATCAACAAGGAAGAGTTTCTTCTCCATGATTCCCCAAAGATTCTTCTCCCAAGAGGAAATACAATGTACCTCCTAGCAAATCTTAGAAAAAGAGAGTGAGTCTCCTTTGTTAGAGGAAAATATTCGTCACCTAATCCAAATCCTCCCTCCATAAGGATGAGTCCACTTTTCCCTCATCCCAATGCTTCTCGACTTTTGTTGTAGATTCCTAGCTCAAGCATAAAGAGAGATAGCAAGAACAAGTAGATGTTGTTGAATTAATATTCGAGGAAATGATGGATTGAAGTATACTTTCCTGGTTGCACTGCGGTTGTGGAGTGCCTGAGCATGAATTCAAAAACCAATCCATCTTCCTTTCCATCAGCGTGCGGTTGTGGAGTGCCTGAGCATGAATTCAAAAACCAATCCATCTTCCTTTCCATCAGCGAGGTCCCTTGAGGAATGCTCGAGCCGATGAGTAATCCTTGCGCCAACCATCGGCCTCGAGAGGGAAGGAGCGCTGGAGGTTGATACGCATAAACCGTCGTATCATATGTTTATTGATCATAATGACACCACATATGGGGAGGCTTGGCCGTGACCACTTCTTCTCATTATTATTTTAACCAATCAAACGACGCAATCAAGGGAAATACCATAGCTAAGATATCGATAATCAAATGGTTGGGTTGGTTGTAATACTAGAGGAAGGGCAATGGAGAAGGTTAATAAATAAGTATTGACATTTTTATTGTAAAATGTAAAATATCTGAAAACTAATAGAATGTTAAATATTTGAAGATTAACAATATATAAGTAAAGGGATTTAATAATGAAAATTAATAGAAGGTTAAATATTTGAAAATTAATAATATAAGTAAAGGGAATTTAATAATAAAAGATTAAGGTATAAATTTGAATAAAAATAAAATAATAAGTGATATTATATTGAAAAAAATTGAGTTTAAAAGAAAGGAAAAAGGATTATAAAATTAAAGGCAGGAAACAAATATAGGAAGTAAAAACTGTTTATTTATTAAAATACACAAGTTAAGGATGGAAATATTAGAATTAAAACAAAGGTGAAATTAACAAATAATATAAATACATTTAGGAGAAGGTGAAATTAATGGAGAAGAGAAACAAATCAATTATTAATTTGAGGACAAAAGTATTGAATAATAGGTTTCCAAGACTAGTTAAGTTTATATTTGTTTTTGTTTTTGTTTTTGTGATTGAAGTTATTAGAGTGTTTTTCAATTTTAAGGGGTTTTCTAATAATACGGGTCAAATAATGAGGAACATGTTCTAAGACTTTGATGTCATTATTGTTTGTTTCTTTAAAACCATAACTAAAATATTATATTACAATAAATGTTGCAAACTAGATAGTAACATGTACATGGTTTGGTTCAGTGATTAAAAAGACATTCTTTGCTGCTACATGAAGGATTTTACAATAGACTACATAGTATTTGTTCCAAGTGTTCTTAAATGCAACATGCCTGACAAAAACTTTGAATAGCCTAATAATTCTGAAAACATAGATAAACATACAACTTTGCCAAAGACTTGATTGTTATTGACTTCCTCCTAATCTGCATCCGAGGTTGGTGAATTCTATTACTCTATGTCCATAGGCTCCTTTAACTAGATAATTGTTTCCTCTTCTTTTCATTCATCTTGAAAATAGATATTAGATGCCCTATTGTTAGAGGTTGTTGACTAAGACTCCTTTCGAATATTCATAGATAGATTTCTCAACATGTTACATTTAGCTTCAATAATGTATGTTCTCTACTTCTAGTCGACCAAAAGCCTCGTTATGTTGACATGCTGAGAGATACATTGTTGTTTAATTTCTTGTATCTTCATTGTCATGGAAAGCAATGAACTCCTATTTGCATTAATAACCCCCTCGTGCTTTCTAAGAATTCGTCTGAACTACTAGATATCTCTGTTGTCCATTTTGATGAGCTTTGACCCCAACAAATGAGGAGTGATTGTGCCTGAATTGGAGCCCATGTGTCGCTAAAATATCCTGCAATCTTTGCCTAAGACAAGATGAAACCCAGAGGTATAGGCTCCAATGAAATTAAAACTATAGAAATACAACCTATGCAATATTGCTAGATATAGAGTGAAACAAAACATGAAACTTGAGACATGAACCTTGAACCAATCACAAAGTACACAAGAAATCCACCCAAAATCCAAGACCATGACTTTGCAGGGGGATCTTCTAAACTCCAAATTGCTACTAAACTAATCCAACATTTCAAAATGAATCCCAGAGCATAGATTGAGGATAACACTAATTCATAAAGGAATGAAACCATAATTGACCTTGAGTAGAAACAATCCAAATGACAATGAATACAATATTGCATAGACAAAGGTAGG
>ML787255.1:25255-64569 GCA_009831015.1 Picea engelmannii
TCGGGCACCTGGGTTGTTCTTACCATCACCCGATCTATATTCTTGGAGAGTTTCAGATCATTTGGAGATCTCCTTCATCAGGGTCAAACCAACTAGGGTTTCAGTCATCCAGTGGGGCACACCATTCAGTGGAGAATTCAGATATACGGAGTTTGAGAGTGGATTTGGGAATTTGGACATCTGGGTTTTCCTTGTAGTTGCCTGATCTATCAATTGGCATATTTCTTAGAGTGATTGGACACTTTTGGCAGCAGGGCTGAGTTATTGAGGGTTTCAGCCTTCTATTGGAGCATGACATTCTTCAGCTAGAGAGTTTGGCATTCAGATCTGCTTGTACTGATCTTCATTTCTTATTCAGCCTTTGGAGGCATTATTTTGTATTAGCGGGAGCATTTTGTAGCAGCTCATACCTATTGCTTGTATGGCCATCTGAGGTTTATGCCAGATCGGCCATCTATTGTATTGATCTTACATTGCTCATAATAAAAAGGTCAGATCTTTGCTTGTGCTTCTACATCTTGAATATATTGTGATCTCCATGTGTTGATGAATCTTGTATGCACTTAATAACTCAATAAATTAGTAGTAGTTAGTGATTCCAAGAAAGAATTTGGCTTGGGATCATTACAGTCCTCGACCCTAACCTGTTGTTATCAAGCTATTGCATACAACCAATGCCACAGTTTGCGCGAAGGTTAACAAATATATTCCACCATAACCATATTACATACGATTGTAACCATATAAAAATGAACCATGAAATATTCCAAGGGTCGCAGAGAATAGAAACCATGACCTACCACTTATTATGCCATGGTTCTAACCAATGAACCATACATATGGTTTGTTAAAACAAACCAAGTAACCTATAGTTGAAGCCTACCACAAAATTCAGGATTTGGTTAAGGGCTTGTTGAAGGAAAATCTCCTTGCAGATAGGTAGATCTCCTCTTGAGAGCTAGACTCTTAACTCTTAAGACAGAAGATGCTTATCGTGGACACTAACTTCCTTTTAGATTTAGATACACTAATGTGTGAGGAGGAAGGAGAAAAGAAGTACCTTTTACTGGTGTTTATCCCTGCACAGTCCGAGTTGAGCTCCAATCTTTCGCTCCTCGATAAGCCCTGTAGACAAACAAAAGTACAACCACTTCCTACTCTATTGATATTAGCTTGAAATAGACCTATCTATTAGAGATAAGTTCATGTGAGATTAAACACAAACTAGAAAGAAATAGGCCAAGCATGTCATATTAATGAGAACAACAACAAAGGAAACTTACAACCATAGATGCAAGTGCAACAACTTCATCAAGTCCTCCTTGTCTAAACCTTTCTCAAAAGACCCACAATCAGAATGACGATAACTTCACTGATTATTCTCCTCCACTTCACTGTGTGTTTCCTATGAGATCATAGGTTTCATGCTTCCAATCATTCCCTTTTCACCATGAGAGGGTCTGCTTATATAGGTTAGAGAGGCCCAACCACTTGAGATATCTTTAGGGTAAGTTGAGGATTTTCCTCCTTCAGTTAGGGATCTTCCCTAAGATCATGGCTTGACCAAGGATTCGAATCCAACTGCCTTCAAATATTGAAAAGATATTTCCCCCATTCTTCTCAACAAACCAACTGTTGCCCAGAATAGGTAGCGCTCCCCCAAAAGGGAAATCAGAGCATTATAACACTCCCTAGTAATGTATAGGGAGGCGCCAACACTCCCAACAGTAGCAGTGCTCCTCCAAAATGGCAGACAGGGTGTTATAACACTCCCAGATAGTCTATAGGGGGGTGCCAACACTCCTGAGAGAGATATAGGGGAGCGTTCTTCTCTAAAAACTCAATTTTTATGGTTCTTTCAAATGGCAAGAGGTTCATAAACCCAATTAACCATTCCTCTTCTTCCAAATCAAATGTTTGAGGTGTTTCAAATGTCTTTCTGATGTCATTATAGGTACGACATTGGTATTATGGCAGTATGCTTTTTCTGACACTTGCGACACTTGTGAGCAAAATGCGACACTTGCGACACTTGTAATGACGACACTTGCGACACTATCGAAGTGAGTAATTTCGATGTGTAATAGGGCCCACACCTTATTTAATGGGCACTTGGACTGAGGCTGGGACACCATTAATGCAAATTTTAGTCTCGTAACTCGTGCCCAAGGGTACCAAAGTTGTGAGGCTACACCGTAAAGCATGCCCGAATGGTACCTTGACGGATTTTAGAGAATTTTATACTCATTTTGCACAATTTTTTGCTAGGAATCCAACGGTGCATTTCATTTCTTCATTTGAGCAACATGTAAAAAGGCCATTGTAAAACATAAGTATTTGAGCATTAATAAAAGAAGGTCTCTATTGGAAGCAGACTCGGAGAGGTAGCCCAAATTGGGTGAACTCTGCTTTTTCCAACTTGTGTATGTGATTTCATTATTGTTGTTCATTTCAAGCTCAATTATTTTGCAAGTTGTTTTATCATAAAAGTGGATTTGGTTAGATAAGTTCTTCACATGTAATTTGCATACAGTTAAGCGATCATTTTATTTTGAAGATCAAGTAGATGTTTTTATGTATTAAAAGATTAATAAGCATCTAAGGATTTTTCAGAACAAGTTGGTATCAGAGCAGGTTTGACAAGTGTTTGCAAGTGATTGCTTACAAGAGCCAAACTCAAACTTGGTAAAGGAAAATGACCAAGTTATAAGTCCGAAATTGGAAAGAGATCTCGAAGACATAATATGGCTTTTGAAAAAGGAGAAGAATAAGATCATCCCATGAGTCATGAAGAGATTAGAGCTACGCTTCAATCATTGAAAGAAATAATAGATGAGTTAGAATGAAGAATTCAAAATCTTGTAAGTGGAGAGTCGTCGGTAAAATGAGGAGGAGATGAAGGTTGTGGACCTTCAGAGCTCCCTTCACCATCCTCATCATCAATTTCTTCTGAAGTGAATAAACATTCTTCTTGATGAAAGAAGTCCTCTAATAATTCTAAGCATAATCTACCATTACTAAAATTGGATGTTAAGTTCGAATTGCCAACCTATGATGGAGAATTGAATGCTGAGAAATTGGACAACTGGATCAAGAAGATAAAGGTATATTGCAGGGTTCAAAAGATTATGGATGAGGGTTCAAGGATACAATTAGCTTCTCTTCGACTAAGTGGAACTTACTTAATATGGTGGGAGAGTAAGATGCAAATTGATCTAGTTCAAAAGGGTAAAGTAATCTCTTCCCGGGATAAGTTTACTAAGGCTATAAGGAAACAATTCTACCCATTGGCACATACACAAATGAGAATGATCGAGTGGCAACATATAAGACAGGGTAAAGGCCGAAACATTTCAAACATATACACAAGAATTCAAAAATAAGACATTATTGCTAGGAATTCCATTGTATACTCATGAAACTCTTCTGAATTGTACTAGTGGCATGCACTCATATCTTCGTTACACCATTCTAATGTTTACCCCTACTAACATTGATAAGGTGTTAGTACAAGCTACACATCTAGAGGCTAGTAAGGGTAAGAATGCGAGCGAAGATAAGAAGCCATTCAAGTTCGAGAAGAAACCAAAAGGTAAATGGAAGAGTAAGAAATCAACCACAGTGAAGCAAGCCGAGGGAAGACCTACATGTTCCCACTGTAAGAAAAAAGGGACATGAGGAATCACGGTGTTGGAAGCTGCATCCAGAATTACGACCAAGGAAATTCAAGGAAAAAGGGAAGCAAAATACTGTTGCATCAACTCATCAAGATCTAGGGTTAGATTCCATAGATGAATCTAAGATCATGGCCATAGGAAGCAAAGGCATATCAAATATCAATTCAAATTATTTAGTTCAATCCACCAAAGTGGAAAGTGATATTGATCAAAAGAAGAGAAGTGAGTTTTGTCATGTCAGAGTGATAGTTAAGCATACCAAGGTAGATACTTTTTTTGACAATAGATCTCAAGTTAATCTAATATTTGAAGTGATTGTTAAGAAGTTGGGTTTGAAGATGACACCTTAGAAAAATCCATATCCATTAGGTTGGGTGTGTGGTGATGCTAAGTTGTTGGTAACGAAACATTGTAAGATTATATTTCCAATAACAACTAAGTTCTTTGATGAGTTTGAGTTAGATGTTTTGCCTCTTGACATTTGCGACATTGTCTCGGGAAGCCCATATCTATTTGATAGGAAGGATGTATTCTACCGAGAAGAGAATAAATATCATATTTTCAAGGATGGGGTTGAATATATTGTCAGAGCTCATTGCATCAAAACTAATGTTTCTTTAGTGAGCACAGGGAAAATGAAGAGACTCATGAGTGCAAGTAAATATATTTTTCTTATGATGGTGAAATAGAAAAAAGAAGACATAACCGATACTTTATTAGGTTTTGATCCAAATCATAAACAAGAGTTGATCAACATCATATCTAATTATGATGAGTTGTTCCAGGAACCTACAGGGTTGCCTCCAAAAATAGAGGTTGAACATGAAACATATTTGCAACAAGATGCTCCTCTTCCGAACATTGGAGTGTACAGGTCAATAGTAATTGAGAATGCAGAAATAAAGAAGCAAGTTCAAGAGCTACTCAATAAAGGAATCATTAGACCAAAATTCTCTCTGTGTGGTTCTCCTATTTTTTTAGTTCCAAAGAAATATGGAACATGGAGGATGTGTATTGATTTTCGAGCCCTGAATAAGATTACGGTAAAGAACTGTTATTTTCTTCCCAAAATTAATGATCTATTAGAAGATTAAAGAATGTTGTGTATTTCACTAAGTTGGACTCGAGAAGTGGTTACCATCATATCATAATTGCATAAGGAGACATATGAAAAACTACTTTCAAGACCAAGCAAGGCTTATTGGAATGGTGGGTTATGCCATTTTGGTTATGTAACACACCGACAACATTTATGATCCAGTTTATTTTGAGCACGAAATGAGAGCAGAGATATAACAAAGAAATATACAAAGATATTGCAAGAGAGCCAACAATATAACAAAGATATATCAGATATATAACAAGAGGCACATATATACAGTAATACACAATTTCTATTAATGAGCGAAATGTACATAACTGTAAAATACAGAGTGAATGAACTCACTAGAATGGTGGCAACTTATCTCTGAGAAGAGATGTGACGACTACGCTCATTCACAAGAAGATGATGATTTTTACAATGAGGATCCAAATGCCTTTTTAACATAATGAAAATCCAAAACCTTAACCTCAAAAGATGAAAGGCCAAAATGTTTACGGGCCTTGATGAGTGTAGTTGATACATCAACTTCTCGAGGGTGTAACGTTTGCATACGATCATCATTTGAGGCGTTTTATACCGCGTCGAAAAGGTCTATCTGAGAAGTACAACTTCCACTGGGGATTAGGGAATGTCGTTAAAAACCTATGGCCCCCCAAAATTCCAAAAAAACGTCGTTTAGGGCCTCAAAACGACCCCGAAGTTTGGGACTCAAAAAATTGTAAAAAAATGCCAAAATGGAAAAATGTTCTTTGAGACAGTGAAATAGGTGGGTGGACACTGATATCCATGTGGATCGATCCTCCCTCCTTAGGAAGAAATGGTATCCATTGTGTTGAGTTCCCGTGGGATATGGGGAAGCATTTGTTGAATCTAAACCTTGGTGAGTTGGTTGCATTGCTAGAGAAGTTGTGTTGCTTGTCTTGTGGAATGTTGTCGTGAACCTGATGTTGGAGGGGTTGGACCCTTTTAACCAGTCTAACTGCATGAGATGACGATGTTCAGAAGTAATCTTTGTGATTTTCTTCAATCTTGTTGACCTGTTTCTGCTGGATAGAAGGGTTTTGGACTGAGGTCGTAGTGATCATAGTTTCCTTCTGTTCACCTTCTGCCTGAATCGTGAAGAAGCTAAACTTTGTCGTATGGGAGACAAATTTTCTACACTATTGGGTTGAAACAATATTCAGAACTACCACTGGTATCCTGCATAGGTGATCCACTAAAGTAATAATGGCACTATGGGGTCAAGACTTATAAACAACATGGCGCTTCCACATCTATGGCTTGCCCAAAAGAACATCACAGACATCCATCTGGGAAAAATCCCACAATACCTCATCCTTGAAGGGATTGATGTTTTATGACACGAGACACTATTGAATAACACAAAGATTTCATCCCTGGTGAAGCCACCCAATGTTGTATGCCTATGAGTGTGGTGTTGTTGGAAATTCCAATTGTTTGATGACCTTTGTTTAGATGAGGTTCTTTTGGATTCCGCTATCAACAATAAAATGAAATTGGGTCCCCTTTAACCACATATATGAATGGAAGAGGCACCCCGCCTCTTCAGGATTTGCTGGTTCTTCTGGTTGGATCGTTGTGGTTGCGAAAATGGCAGTGGGGTTTGTGTCAATGATATATCTCCTTCCATTATTTTCCGAATCATATTTTCAATCAGGGTTTGACTCGTTTTCTTGATCTTGACCACCAATGTCTGTTTTGAGAGACATTCATCAATGTTGTTCCAGGGGATTTTGTGGAAATCTCACCACTTTCCAGTGTCCTTCTTTGTCTTTCCATTACCCCTCTTTTCCTGTGGCTTGGACTGATTTTCTGGAGGCTGGTTGTTAGGGCCATCTTTACCATACTTTGGTTGTTGCGGATTTGCAGAATTGAACTCCCATTTTTTCTTGTGCTTAAATTTCTGCTCAATTTTGATAATATATCGATAAGCAACTCCCAACGATGATATGTCCAGAAACTCCATTTCAGTTGGATGTACATGTGTAGAGCCCCACAATATTTTAGAACCAAATGTCACTAAGAATATTTGATACCCAACTTGGTGTGCAAGGTATGGAAGGTATTGGTGACCTCCGACACTGCTTGGCCCTTCTCTTGACGCAGCGTGGTCCATCTCATGTACTGGTCTTCATAGTTTCCAACAAGGTAATATTGTTCCTTGATGACATCTACGAAAGATTCCCAAGTGGGTTCAACCTCGAACATTCTAAAATCCTTTGTGGAAATTTTCTCACAGTAAGTTTCCCACTAATTTTTGACATGGGGGAGATCCTTAAGGAGCACGAAGGTGATCTTTTCCCCGTCGGAGAAATTGTGCATAGAGAAATAACCTTCTAGCAGATTTAACCATTTTTCCATATCATCCACATCTATTTGACCTTCAAATATGGGAATATCAAAATTAACTTGTACCTTGAAAAGAGATATGCCTCCAAAGTGGCTGCTTGATGAAGATACATCCTCTGTCATCGGCGGGTGTCAAAGGTTTTGGGCAAAAATCTCCATCATTCGTCCCTCTGTCGCGTGAGAGCTCGCTCTAGCAACATATTAATAGAATCTTCTACTCCGTCGTTTCTCTTTTCTTCCGCCATGGAGGGTTTTTTGGGCGTGTGAGAGAGATTGTACTCAAGAGAGACAAGTACGAGACCCGACTTTCTATACTTGGACCTCGTCAAAGACATGCATTGAAAAAAATAACCAAGAGCAGCCTGCACTGATACCACTGATCCAGATTATTTTGAGCACGAAATGAGAGCAGCGATATAACAAATAAAGATACATAGATATTGCAAGAGAGCCAATAATATAACAAAGATATATCAGATATATAACAAGAGGCACATATATACAATAATACACAATTTCTATTAATGAGCGAAATGTACATAACTGTAAATACAAAGTGAATGAACTCGCTAGAATGGTGGCAACTTATCTTCGAGAAGAGATGTGATGGCTACACTTATTCACAAGAAGATGATGATGTTTACAATGAGGCTCCAAAGGCATTTTTAACATAATGAAAATAAAAAACCCTAACCTCGGAAGATGAAAGGCCAAAAGGTTTGCAGGCCCCAATGGGGGTAGTTGATACGTCAACTTCCTGAGGGCGTAACTTTTGCATATGATCTCCATTTGGGGCATTCAATACCTCATCGGAAAGGTCTATCCAAGAATTAAAATTCTATCGAGGGCTAGGGTATGCATTTGAAATCCTTAGCCCCCCAAAATTCCAAAAAAATGTCATTTAGGGACTCAAAACGACCTTGAAAATTTGGGACTCGAAAAACTGTAAAAAACTGTCAAAATGGAAAACTGTTTTTTGAGCCAATGGAATAGGCGGGTGGCCACCGATATCCATCTGGATAAATTTATGAGAGTGATCAATGATGTGTTCCAACCCTACATAGATGATTTTATTATTGTCTATATAGATGATATATCGATCTTTAGTTGAAATTGGGAAGATCATATAAAGCATGTCAAGATAGTCTTTGAACTCTTGAAGAAGGAGAAGTTGTATATCAAGTTAATCTAAATGTGAATTTGGTCAAACTTCTATGGTTTATCTGGGATATATTGTAGGGAATGGTTAGTTAAAGATAGACCCTACAAAGGTAGAAGTCATTGTAAAATGGCCTAAGCCAACTATTGCCACTGAAGTCAGGAGCTTCTTAGGAGCAGTACAATACTGGAGAAAATTCATTGCTAATTTCTCATACATAGAAACACCTCTACTTGCATTAACAAGTTTTAAGAAGGTCTTTCAATGGGGAGGCAAGCAACAAAAATCCTTCGAGACATTGAAGGAAAATATGAGCATTGCACCAGTTTTGGCTCTGCCAGATCTAAAAAAAACATTTGAAATTCAAAACGATGCAAGCAGATATGCCATGGGTGCAGTATTGATGCAACGAGGTAAACCTATATTCTATCATTCTGAGACTTTCACTCAAGCTGTGATTAAATATCCAAAATATGACAAGGAATTGTATGCGTTGGTACAAAGTGTAAAGAAATGGAAGCATTAATTAATGGAAAAGGAGACAATAATTCATATCGATCATTGACCATTACAATATTTGCAGTCACATACCAATCTACAACAGTCACAACAGTTCAGGTGGATGGGTTTTCTACAACAATTTCATTTGGTAATCAAGTATAATAAGGGTGTTCATAACAAGGTTGCAGATATGTT
The DNA here is from genome assembly GCA_009831015.1 of Picea engelmannii. NCBI lineage: Eukaryota > Viridiplantae > Streptophyta > Pinopsida > Pinales > Pinaceae > Picea > Picea engelmannii. Next base: position 34,263 of record ML787255.1, read on the forward strand.
GTCAAGACCATTAATTAATGCATCTACAATACTTAGGTATAGTCCTTTAGCACATGAAAGTTATGCATAACAATATGCTAGGGATGATGATTTTAAATAAGTATATGATGCTTTAACTCAAGACAATCAACAATCATATTATTATATGCATGACAATTTGTTATATCATATTGGAAAATTATGTATACCAAGAGATGGAAGAGTGAACATCATCAAAGAAGCGCCCACCTCTCTCATCTCTGGTCATTTTGGGGCTGGTAAGATTGTTGCAAAGTTATAAAGGTATTGTTATTGGCCTCATATGAACGAGACAATTTCCAAGTATATTAAAGGGTTATGTGTGCCACAAGTAAACCTATCAACAAAACGCTAGGATCATATACACAAGTTCCAGCGCCTTCTCAACCATGGGAAAGTATCTCCATGGACTTTGTAGGGGGATTTCCAATGTCCATGACAGGTCATGATTATCTATATGTCGTAGTGGACAGATTCAACAAGATGTGTATTCTAATGCCATGAAAGAAACATGTGACGATTGAACAAAAAACACAAATGTTCTTCGCTAATGTATGGGTTCATTTTGGACTTCCTACATCTATAATATCAGATTGAGACTCTCGCTTTTGGGGAAAGTTTTGGTCTCATTTATGGGAATTGATGGGCACTAAATTGAAGAAGAGCACAACTTTTCATCCATGGATAGATGGAAAGATAGAGGTGGTGAACAAAATAATGGTACATCTACTTCGAGGATACTGCAACAAGCATCCTAAATGATGGGATGAACAATTACCTTATATACAACATGACTAAAATCATGCCATGAATTCGTCTACTCATAAAACTCCTTTTGAAGTATGTTTGGGGTACTTTCCTAAGACACCTATGGAATCTATTTTTTGAGAAGCAGGTAAAGAAGATGGACAAGATGATACAAATAAAGCTAAAAGGCTCATTCAAAAGATTCAACAGGTACATCAAGCAGTACAAGAACAATTGGAGAAGATCCAAGCCAAGTACAAGGCAAGGCATGAAAAACATCAGGTTGATCATCAGTTTGAATTCGATGATTGAGTATGGTTGCATATCAACAAAGATGTAATGAAAGGAGAAGGTAAAAAGAAAAAACCAATCCAATATGGTCCAATCAGAAGGGTGAAGGAAATATAACCTCACTTAGTTGCTGAGTAAATAAAAAAAAATGATGGTCCAAAAGTCATCCAATGGGGAGGAATGATCCAGGAGGATCCGAGAATTCCCATAGAGGTCTAGAAATATCTAGAACGTCCTCAGAGGTCTAGAATGGTTCAGTAATGCTCAAAATTTGACCATCCCAAATTCTCTTGAAAACTCCATCAATGCGTAGAGCTCAGTGATAGCTTTCCAACAACACAAATTTTACCTCGAACAAAGTTTGTATGCAAAATTTATGAGCGGTCAAATTTCAATAAAACCTGACAAAAAGTCAAAAGTCAAAGTCAAAGATGATGTCAGCATGACATCTAATGACATCAATAGGGTGACACATGGAACATGATTATTGGTAGCTGACTGAGAAGGTACCATCCAAGTGGTCCAATTATAGGTTGACAAGTGGCAAGGTTAAGCCAATGAGAGGTCGCCACATGGTGAACTTCCATTGGCATATAATGGTTAGAGTTATGTAAAAGATATGGAGTCAGCAGGGGTCAAACCCGCGACCTCCATAAATTCCCAAAGAGTACTTAACATAGCCCCCACTACGAACGCGCCATACAATGAGACTCAATAGATTAATGTCAAGTAATATATTTGAATTAATGTTAAAGTTCAATTGGATGGCTAAAGGGACAAGGGCCCAAGCCCTCAACCCTAGCCTGTGGTTATCAATCTAATGCATAGGACCAACGCCACAGTTCACACAGAGGTTAACATATATATTCCACCATAACCATATTACGTATGGTTGTAACCATACAAAAATAAACCACAGAATATGCCAAGGGTCGTAGAGAATAGAAACCTTGACCTACCACTTATTATGCCACAATTATAAGCAATGAACCATACATATGGTTTGTTAAAACAAACCAACTAACCTATAGTTGAATCCTACCATGAAATTCAAGATTTGGTTAAGATCCCACACCCTATTTCATGGGTGGGCGGACTGAGGTTGAGACACCATTAATGCATAGTTTAGTCTCGTAACTCATGCCCAAGGGTACCAAAGTTGTGAGGCTACACTGTAAAGTGTGCCAAATGGTTATTTGATGAAATTTCAAGAAATTTTCACTCATTTTGCATGATTTTTCACCAGGAATCCAACGGTGCACTCTATTTCTGCATTTGAGCAACATGTAAAAAGGTAATTGTAAAACACAAGTATTTGAGAATTAATGAAAGAAGGTCTCTATTGGAAGTGGACCTGGAGGGGTATCCCAAATTGGGTGAACTCCATTTTTTTCCAACTTGTGTATGTGATTTCATTATTGTTGTTCATTTCAAGCTCAATTATTTTGCAAGTTATTTTATTATTAAATTGGATTTGGTTAGATAAGTTCTTCACATGTAATTTGCATATAATCAAGTGATCATTTTATTTCGAAGATCAAGGAGATGTTTTTATGCATTAAAATATTAATAAGCATCTAAGAATTTTTCAGATCACTGTATCATCTTGTCCATCTTCTTTACCCGCTTCTCCAAAAACAAATTCCATAGGTGATTTATGAAAGTACCCCAAACATACTTCAAAAGGAGTTTTCTAAGTAGACGAATGCATGTCATGATTATAGGCATGCTGTATATAAGGCAACCATTCATCCCATAACTTAGGATGCTTGCTGCAATATCCTCGAAGTGGATGTACCAGTGTTATTTTTAGCACCTCTATCTGTCCATCTGTTTGTGGATGGAAAGTTGTGCTCTTCTTCAACTTAGTGTCCATTTTCTCCCATAAATGAGACCAAAAATTCTCCAAAAAATGAGAGTCTCGATTTGATATAATAGATGTAGGATGTACAAAATGAACCCATACATTAGTAAAGAACACCTGTGTTGTCTGTTCAGTTGTGACCTATTTCTTGCATGGCATCAAAATACACATCTTAATGAACCTGTCCACCATGACATATATATAATCATGATCTCTCTTAGACATCGACAAATCGTCCACAAAATTCATGGAGATACTTTCCCATGGCTGAGAAGGTATTGGAAGTGGCATATATAACCCTAACTTTATGTTTCTAGGCTTGCTTGTGGCACACATAACACACCCTTTGATATACTTGGAAACTATATCATTCATCTGAAGCCAATAACAATACCTTTACAACTGTGCTACTATCTTACCAACCCAAAAATGACCAGAGATGAGAGATGTATGAGATTCTCTAAGTACATTCACTCTTTCATCCCTGGGTATACATAGCTTCCAAAAATGATATAACAAATTGTCATGAACATAATAATCTAACTGTTGATTGTCGTGAATTAATGCCTCATATACATCCTTAAAATCTTCATCCTTAGAATACTGTTCAACATAACTTTCATGAGCTAAAGGATTATACCTTAGTATTACAGATGCATTAATGAGTGGCCTAGACAAAATATCTACAACCTTGTTATGGATACCTTTCTTATACTTGATTACCAAATGAAATTCTTGTAAGAAACCCATCCACTTGAAGTGTCGTGACTCTTGTAGCTTGGCCTGTGACTGCAAATACTGTAATGGTTGATGATCTGTGTGAATTATTGTCTCCTTTCCCATTAAGTAATGCTTCAATTTCTTTACACTTTGTACCAAAGCATACAATTCCTTACATATTTTGGATAGTTAATCACAACTTGAGTGAAATTATCATAATGATAACATATAGGTTTACCTTGTTGCATCAAGACTGCACTAATGGCATATCAACTTGCATTGGTTTGAATCTCAAATGGTTGTTGTAGATATGGCAGAGCCAAAACTAGTGCAGTGCTTATCTTTTCCTTCAATGTCTAAAAGGATTTTTGTTGCTTTCCTCCCCATTGAAATACCTTATTAACACTTTTTAATGCATGTAGAGGTGCTTCTATGTATGAGAAATTAGCAATGAATTTTTTCCAGTATTGTACCGCTCCTAAGAATCTCCTGACTTTTGTGGTAGTAGTTGGCTTGAGCCATTTTACAATGACTTCTACCTTTGCGAGATCTATCTTTAGCTTACCATTCCCTACAATGTATCCCAAATATACCAAAGAGAAGTTTTTACAAATTCACATTTAGATAATATACAAAGTCTCCTTCTTCAAGAGTTTTAAGACTATCTTGACATGCTTTATATGATCTTCCCATATTCGACTAAAGATCAATATATCATCTAAGTTGACGATAAAAAATCATCTACGTAAGGCATGAACACATCGTTCATTACCCTCATAAACATCACAAGTGCGTTACATAACCCAAATGGCATAACCAACCATTCAAACAAGCCTTGCTTGGTCTCGAAAGCAATTTTCCATATGTCACCTTTTGCAATTTTGATATGATGGTAACCATTTCTAAAATCCAACTTAGTGAAATACACAACATTCTTTAATTGATAAAAAAGTCATCAATTTTGGGAAGAGGATAATGGTTCTTTACCGTAATCTTGTTCAGTGCTCAGAAATCAATACACATCCTCCACATGCCATCTTTTTTCAGAACTAATACAATAGGAGAACCACATGGAGAGGAGATTGGCCTAATAATTCCTTTATTGATAAACTCCTAAAATTGCTTCTTAATTTATCATTCTGGATCACTGATGACCTGTACATTCAAATGTTCAAAAGAGGAGCATCTTGCTGCAAATTTATTTCATGTTCTACCTCCCTTTTAGGAGGAAACCTTGAAGGTTCCTTAAATAACTCATCATAATTATATATGATTTTTGTTAGCACTAGAAGTCACCTCCTGATTTTAGGGGAGGTAAGCACAGTACCCATCAGTTTGTATGTCACAATGAATAAATTTAAGGGGGGTCGAATGGGCACATACTCAAGATGATATCATTCTAACTCAGAAAACTAGACTAGCATGCACAAGCAGGTGAGGTCTTGATTCAACTTCAGTCAGTAAGTTGGAGTAAGGGTGAGTAGGAGGAAGACTTTGGTGAGAAAAATGTAGAGGTTTGCCATGAACATCATGTCTTCCAACAGCCTAAGGAAGAAAAACTTAAACACAAGATCCTCTTGGATTCAAATTTCAAGGAAACTGAAAGAAATCATAACAACATTAGAATCAAACATTCATCATAATACAATCACAACAATTCATCCGAATCAGTCATTCATGAACTCTTTGAGTATCAGAGGCAAATAAGATGGAGTAAGAAAGCTGACTTAGATTAAACAAGAAGTCTCAAATTCTATTACATAACCAAAAAACTAGAAGCTTCATTAAAAGTCTACAATACGGGAGCCTAGCTCAACCATCGACCATAAAAAAATATAGAAACTGAGTATATATACTCAGAACTATTGCAACTATGAGGAGCGTGATCAGGCCCCTGCATTCAAATATTCTAGTCGGCGCCCGCTCTGTCAGACTGTGCAAGCCTTCTCATGTCAGATGCGAGACAGGCGCAGTTATGCATTTTACAGGAAAATCCATCCAGGAGGAAGCTTCGGGTCGACAGTCCGCCTTCATGGATGCTCTCTGCAACGCTTCCATTTATGGGATGAGACGAGGTCTCAGCTGCCGCCCTTATCTTCAATAACTTCCTTCATTGGGATCAAGATGAGGCATGACACCCATGAATGTTTCAGGCGGTGCCCACGACTTCTTTGAGCCAATCCTGACGCCTCAAGGCCCTGCAAGTCTTCTTCTGTGACCAATACATGCATTTTCGGAAACTCGAGCTTCAGGCGCTAGCTCCTTCTTCATCACTCCTTCATGCTTGTGACCTCGGGCCGTGACCTGATGCTTATCCCATATGACGCTTCAGGATTTCATGCTTTGGGATATTTCACATTACTTGACTATAGATTCCCCGATGCCTGAATGACGAAATCGCTCCTCTCAGATCGACGGTCGGATATGCTATACATCCGATGGCCGCGATTGCTTCCTTGAAAACTCGAGTCACTAATCATGCATTGGGTGCTTACCTTTATTCTTGGGCCCACCTCCTACGTGACCTTGGGCTGTGACCTAGGGCCCAACTTCTGGGTGCTTCGGGCTTCGGCCCTTCGGGACTTTGCAATGCTTCTCATTTTAAAACTCCCACAGTAAAACTCCCGGAGTGACAAATCTGATGACGTGTGGTTCTTGCTGATCAACGACTTAGATCTATTTCAGGCCTTCGAGACTTCGTTCCTTTGGCCACTTTGGCAGCTTCGGAAAATTCGTCGCTTTGGCGGCCTTGTGCAGGCTGTGAACTTGGACAACCTGCTGCCCTTGACAACTATATGTGATAAAATTTGGCTCCACAAGGGATGGCATGCTCCATGTGAGCTACCAAGAATAAGTAGTTCCAGTGCCTTAGTTGTTGGGTTATGGAGTCATGCTCAAAAAATGTCTTGTTGAGGATTACAGGTCGATAGTTACTCTAAACAAAAGAAACTATATGGGCTCCAGAAAGTGATTATTTATGTACAGTCCTAGGCTAACTGATTTTTACAAAGCGTTAGGTGAAATCAAACTTCCACCATAACCACCCAGAATGTTCGGTAATATAATTCTTCTCTTTACTGCAAATAATCCCTAAAAGGTAAGGGAAGTATGATAGCATAAAGAAAACATGTATTAGAACATTGGAAATACCTTCGAATGATGATAATATGTACAATTTTGCAGGCTCCAATGCTTTTGGAAAACATAGTTCCATATATAACCCCATAGGGTCAAAAAATTCATAATCGGGAAAGCTTGACTGGTAAGAAATTACCTCCTGTACTTCATTGCTTCTCACCCGTCGTTCGATGTTCTCAGAGTATACAGGTGGGCGGAGGACAAATGCAGGTTGGCTAATCCTAGGTGATATTTGCTCACTTACATTTTCCAGGACATGAATATCCCCTGCATAATACACTTTCTCTTCAACATTGGGATATTCAGAAGAGACATGTTGATCTTCATGAATGCTTAAAACAACAGACACGTCTGATATGATGCCAGACATTTCTATGTTATCTCTATCATAATGAATATAATTCAACACCTCATGCTCTTCATGGCAAATGCTTTCTTCCATAATAACAAATTCATCACAAAATTGATATTTTTGACAGGCATAATCTTTATAAAAAAAATAAAACTCATCACAACAGTTTTCATAAAGACACTCAGCTGGAAAATAATCTTTATAAAACGAATTGAAAGCTGCATGAAAACTAGTCAAAGAGTTGATGCTTGCAACCAAAAGAGATCGACACCAATCATGAGCAATCCCCTGTAATGAACACTTGAAAAGCTTAATCTGAATATCTTCATGCACAATATGAAGTCGATGAATAAATTCATGAAAGTCCAACAAATGCTCAGATGGTACTTCCCACCCTTTTCCTTAGAATCTAGGAAGGCTACTTTCCCATTCATCTCTATTAGGTGGTGGGTTAGGGAAACCAACTATTTTTGAAAAATCACAGAAAGAAAACCTATGAGCTAAGATCTGGTCCATTTCAAACCAGTGGAGTCACCATTGGGTTCTTTAATTATGGATTCACCAGGTGAATGATGCGTAGCCTAAAAGTGTTTGGTCTTTGTTCACCATCAAAGACCAGATCTGGTCATTATCGTTCTCCTAGAGAGATTTTCAATCTGGGACAGCAACAAAAAATTTCTGAGAAAGATTTCTTGCTCTTAAATAATCCTCTCTGGTTCAGCTGAAACAATGGAGTCACCAGGTGCATAGTTTCAATATTCAATGGTTCTGATATCTGATGCACCTTCAGAATCAGAAGCTTCTTTGTCGTTCTATCCCAGGGAAAAGTCTTAAATTCGTTCCCCAACAACAACGCCATAAATGTTATCTCTAGAAGTCACCTCCTAATTGCAAGGGAGGTAAGCCCAATACCCATCAATTTGTATGTCACAATGAATAAATTTAAGGGGGTTCTAATGGGCACAGACTCAAGATGATATCATTCTAACTCAGAAAATTGGACCAGCATGCACAAGTATGTGCGGTCTTGATTCAACTTTAATCAGTAAGTTGGAGTAAGGGTGAGTAGGAGGAAGACTTTGGTGAGAAAAATGTAGAGCTCTGCCATGAACATCAGGTCTTCCAACAACCTAAGGAAGAAAAACTTAAACACAATATCCTCTTGGATTCAAATGTCAAGGAAACTGAAAGAAATCATAACAACATTACAATAAAACATTCATCATAACACGATCACAACAATTCAAGTGAATCAGTCATTCATGAACTCTCTTAGTATCAAAGACAAATAAGATGGAGTAAGAAAGTTGACTTAGATTAAACAAGAAGTCTCAAACCCTGTTACATAACTAGAAAACCAGAAGCTTCATCAAAAGTTTACAATATGGGAGCCTAGCTCAACCATCGACCATAACAAAATATAGAAACTGAGTATATATACTCAAAACTGCTGCAACTACCAGAAGCGTGATCAGGCCCCTGCATTCAAAGCTTCCAGTTGGCACCCACTCTGTCAGACTGTGCAGGCCTTCTCATGTCAGATGCGAGACAGGTGCAATTATGCGTTTTAAAGGAAAATCCATCTAGGAGGAAGCTTCGGGTGGATAGTTCGCCTTCATGGCTGCTCTCTGCAACGCTTCCATTTATGGGGTGAGACGAGGTCTCAACTATCTCCCTTATATTCAATAAATTCCTTCATTGGGATCAAGATGAGGCCTGACACCTATGAATGTTTTAGGTGGTGCCCACGACTTCTTTGAGTCAATCCTGATGACTCGAGGCCCTACAAGTCTTCTTTTGTGACCAATAAAGGCATTTTCAGAAACTTGAGCTTTAGGTGCTAAATCCTTCTTCATCACTCCTTCTTTCTTGTCACCCTGGGTTGTGACCTGACGCTTATCCCATATGATGCTTTGGGATTTCATTCTTCGGGAGATTTCACATTACTTGACTACAAATTCCCCGATGCCCGAATGACGAAATCGCTCCTCTTAGATCGACGATCAGATATGCTATGCATATGATGGCTACGATTGCTTCCTTGAAAACCCGAGTCACCAATCATGCGCTAGGTGCTTACCTTTCTTCTTGGGCCCACCTCCTATGTGACCTCAGGTTGTGACCTGGGGCCCAACTTCCGGGTGCTTCGGGCTTCGACCCTTCGGGACTTGGCAATGCTTTTCATTTTAAAACTCATGAAGTAAAACTCCTAGAGTGAAAAATATGATGACACATGGCTCTTGCTGATCAACAACTCAGATCTATTTCGAGCCTTCAGGACTTCGGGCCTTTGGCCACTTTGGCAGCTTCGGAAATTTTGGCATTTTGGCGGCCTTGTGCAGGCTGTGAACTTGGACAACCTGCTTCCCTTGAAAACTATATGTGATAACATTTGGCTCCACAGGGGATGGCATGCTCCCTGTGAGATGCCAAGAACAAGTAGTTCCAGTGCCTTAGCTGTTGGGTTATGGATTCATGCTCAGAAAACGTCCTGCTGAGGATTATAGGTCGATAATTACTCTAAACAAAAGCAAATACATGGGCTTGAGAGAGAGATTATTTATGTACAGTCCTAGGCTAACTGATTTTTACAAAGTGTTAGGTGAAAGCAAACTTCCACCATGACCACCCAGACTGTTCGATAATATAATTCTTCTCTTTACTGCAAATAATACCTAAAAGGTAAGGGAAGTATGAAAGCATAAATAAAACATGTATTGGAACACTGACAATACCTCCGAATGATGATAATATGAACAATTTTGCAAGCTCCAATGCTTTTGGAAAGCATAGTTCGATATATAACCCCACAGGGTCGCAAAATTTATAATCAGGAAAGATTGACTGGTAAGAAATTACCTCCTGTACTTCATTGTTTCTCACCCATCGTTCGATGTTCTCAGAGTATACAGGTGGGTGGAGGACAGATGCAGGTTGGCTAATCCCATGTGATATTTTCTCACTTACAGTTTCCACAATAGGAATATCATCTGCATAATACACTTGCTCTTCGACATTGGGATATTCAGAAGAGACATGTTGATCTTCATGAATTCTTAAAACAATGGATACGTCTAATATGATGCCATATGTTTCTATGTTATCTCTATCACAATGAATATCATTCAACACCTCATGCTCTTAATGGAAAATGATTTCTTCCATAATAACAACTTCATCACAAAACAGATCTTTGTGACAGGCAGAATCTTTATAAAACAAAGAAAACTCATCACAAGACTTTGGTGAGAAAAATGTAGAGGTCTGTTGTGAACATCAGGTCTTCCGACAGCCTAAGGAAGAAAAACTTAAACACAAGATCCTCTTGGATTCAAATTTCAAGGAAACTGAAAGAAATCATAACAACATTACAATCAAACATTCATCATAACACAGTCACAACAATTCATGTGAATCAGTCATTCATGAACTCTCTCAATATCAGAGGCAAATAAGATGGAGTAAGAAAGATGACTTAGATTAAACAAGAAGTCTCAAATCCTGTTACATAACCAGAAAACTAGAAGCTTCATCAAAAGTTTACAATATGGGAGCCTAGCTCAACCATCGACCATAACAAAATATAGAAACCAAATATATATACTTAGAACTGCTGCAACTACCAGGAGCGTGATCGGTCCCCTACATTCAAATCTTCCAGTTGGTGCCCGCTCTGTCAGACTGTACATTCCTTCTCATGTTAGATGCGAGACAGGCACATTTATGCATTTTACAGAAAAATCCATCTAGGAGGAAGCTTCGGGTGGACAATCCGCCTTCATGGCTACTCTCTGCAATGCTTCCATTTATGGGGTGAGACGAGGTCTCAACTAACGCCCTTATCTTCAATAACTTCCTTCATTGGAATCAGGATGAGGCCTGACACCCATGAATGTTTTAGGCGGTGACCTCGACTTCTTTGAGTCAATCCTGACGCCTCGAGGCCATCCAAGTCTTCTTTTGTGACCAATACGGGCATTTTCGAAAACTCGAGCTTCAGGCGCCAACTCCTTCTTCATCACTCCTTTGTGCTTGTGACCTTGGGTCGTGACCTGACGCTTATCCCATATGATGCTTTGGGATTTCATTGTTAAGAACCAAACATCAATATAGCATATAAAAACCTCAGGAAAAGTACTCAATGCCTTGAAAAAGAGATAATTTCAGATAATAAGCCTCTTAGAGGGGGCAACCTCCTTTTACCCCACTTAAATGTTTAAGTACAAGATGATTCAAAATGAAAATGTCTCCTTGGTATATATAGGAGACTAGGAGGTATAATTACAAATAATGGCCTAAAGCTGACATAATTAAAATAACATTACTAATCTAAATTACAACTAATGGCCTAAAGCCAACATAAATAAAATAACATTACTAATCTAATATGCCCCAATTAAGGGGTAATGATCCAATATTAGGGCTTAACATTCACGCTTTGAGAGATTTCACATTACTTGACTACAGATTCCCCGATGCCCGAATGATGAAATCACTCCTCTCATATCGACGGTCGGATATGCTATGCATCTGACGATCGTAATTGCTTTTTTGAAAACCCGAGTCACCAATCATGCACTGGGTGATCACCTTTCTTCTTGGGACCACCTCCTATGTGACCTCGGGTTGTGACCTAGGGCCCAACTTTTAGGAACTTCGAGCTTCGGGCCTTCGGGACTTTGCAATGCTTCTCATTTTAAAACTCTCGAAGTAAAACTCTCGGAGTGAAAAATTTGATGACGCATGGCTCTTGCTGATCAATGACTCAGATCTATTTCGGGCCTTTGGGACTTCAGCCACTTTGGCAGCTTCAACAAATTTGGCGCTTTGGCGACCTTGTGAAGGCTGCAAACTTGGACAACCTGCTTCCCTTGACAACTATATTTGATAACATTTGGCTCCACAGGGGATGGCATGCTCCCTATGAGCTGCCAAGAACAAGTAGTTCTAGTGCCTTAACTGTTGGGTTATGGAGTCATGCTCAAAAAACGTCATGCTGAGGATTACATGTCGATAATTACTCTAAACAAAAGAAAATACATGGGCTCCATAAAGATCTTATTTATGTACAGTCCTAGGCTAATTGATTTTTACAAAGCGTTAGGTGAAAGCAAACTTCCACCATAACCACCCAGACTTTTCGGTAATATAATTCTTCTCGTTACTGCAAATAATCCCTAAAAGGTAAGGGAAGTATGAAAACATAAATAAAACATGTATTGGAACATTGGAAATACCTTTGAATGATGATAATATGAACAATTTTGCAGGCTCCAATGCTTTTGGAAAACATAGTTCCATATATAACCCCACAGGGTCGCAAAATTTATAATCAGGAAAGCTTGACTGGTAACAAATTACCTCCTATACTTCATTGTTGCTCACCCGTTGTTCGATGTTCTCAGAGTATACAGGTGGGTGGAGGAAAGATGCAGGTTGGCTAATCCTAGGTGATATTTTCTCACTTACAGTTTCCAAGACAGGAATATCCTCAGCATAATACACTTTCTCTTCTACATTGGGATATTCAGAAGAGACATGTTGATCGTCATGAATGCTTAAAACAACAAACACGTCTGATATGATGCCAGACGTTTCTATGTTATCTCTATCATAATGAATATCATTCAAGACCTCTACACTCTCCTCACCAAATTCTTCCCTTTGTTCACCCTTACTCCAACTTATTGACTGAAGTTAATTAAGAAATCACCTGCATGTGCATACCAGTCTAGTTTTCTGAGTTAAAACGATATCATCTTGAGTCTGTGCCCATTTGACCTCTTTAAATCCAACCTGTGACATAAAACTTTGATGGGTACTGAGCTTACTGTAAATCCTAACCTTGTACAATATATACTGCAAACACATATTTAGAAAAGAACAAAAAAGATACAATGGCAAATACACATTACACAGAGATTTTTCCCCTGGAAACCCAAACCGGGAAAACCAACATATTTTATATTCATTCATTGTGTTACAATGTTTACAATGCAAAATACATATAGGAGCCAACAGCATCCAAAACCCTAACCCAATGACCTGGATTAGTCCAAAACCCTAATTCCTTAACCAAAAATAGAAAAATCATCGGCAAAAAACATGGGCCGAAAAACCACCTAAATACTTGACATGTTTCTCGAGGCAGGTGTCACGTTTCCCAAGGCATAATTTTTTTTTGAGCATCCCATCTCAATACAAGATATCCCTCTTTGAAAATATATTTTTTGGTTCCTTTATCAAACGTGGCTTTGACTTTTCTCTGATGAATAACAACTTTCTGATCCACCTTTTCTCTAGCCTGCTGAACTTCTATCATCTGAAAAACTCTCCTTTTAATATCATTAGGTTCTTCTAGCTCCTCTTGTATAAATTTAAGAACCGGTAAACCTAATTGAGTTCAGAAAATATCCTCTTCCATACACCAGTTGGAATGGGGAAGTTCCAATAGATTTCTTATTGTTGATCCGATTATCCCATAGGTAAAAATTTAACTTGGAATCCCATGACCTTTTGTTTTCTGCAAGTAATTTTTTAATAATCCTTATGAGGCTCTTACTAGACGATTCTGCTAGCCCATTTCCTTGGGGATAGTAAGGAGTAGAGTGGGCCAATTTGATATTATACTTATTGAAAAAATAAATCATGGAGTTTGATTTGAAAGCTTGAGCATTGTCAGTAACTAGCTTCTTAGGACAACCAAGTCTAGAAAAAATATGCCCTTCAAGAAATTCCATGATTACCTTGTATGTTGCATTCCGAGTTGGAATTTCTTCAATCCACTTAGTAAAGTAATATGTGGTTGTAAGTATCCACTTATGTTGTCAAAAAGATGAAGGATTGATTTCCCCGATGAAGTCTAAACTCCACTGTTGAAATGGTCCATGAGAAATAATGGGTTTTAAAGGCAGATACATAAGTTTCTTCTTTCCTGCAAACTTTTGAATGGTTCACATGCCCTAACCTGAAAAAATATGTCTGAAAATGGTATTGGCGAATAATAGCTTGCTCTTAGAATCTTGAAAGCAATATCCTTCCAATGGTGATGACCTCCACAAACACCATGATGTAAATAAATAAATAAAAAAATTTGCCTCTTCTTCATTAACACACCTCAACAAAATCCCATTAGAATCTTTCCAAAACAAAATTTCATCAACAATGCAATATTTCACTAATTTCAATTTAAGTGATCTGAACTTTGATTTATCCAATTCAGGAGGAAATTGAAGATTCAGCAGAAAAAATACAATATCTTTATACCATGGTGAAGAAGAGTATTTGTTGTTTACCTGTGAGCCAGTTTCTTCAATCTGAAATGAAGAATTATGTGATTTCATTGAGAAATGATACAATCTAATTGCTTTTCAATTTGACTCTATCATTAATTTGGAAAGGCCTTCTCCTTTTATTAACTGAGTAGGATTTATAGTCAGATTGTATTCTAGAATTTTCGTTATCCATTTTCCTCTCTTTCCTTCACATCAGGTTGAACCAAAATTTCTTTAACTGCACTATTTGGAACATATGCAGTAATTTCATATTGTAGAACATATACCCTGAAAGATTTTAAAGCCTTCACCAAAGCATATGCATGTTTCTCCATAAATCATATTTCAATTCAAAGTCTCTGAGAGTTTTGCTGAAAAAGAGATAGGTTGCTCATACCCCTTATCATTTCTTTGTAAAAGAACAACAACTATAGGGTCTTCAGAAGAAAATGAAAAAATCATGAATTCCTTGGAGTAATTAGGGATGATTAGAACAAGGGCCTGAACAAGAGCCTGCTTAATCTTCTCAAATGATTATTTAGCTTCTGGTATCCACTTGATTTCTGCATCCTTTTTTAACATATCAATAATGTACTTGATTATCTCTGCAAAGTTTGGTATAAATCTCCTTAAAAATTTAATTTTACCTATGAAGGATTGGATAGACTTCTTGTTTCTTGGAATGTCTATCTGTTGAATAGATTTTACTCTTTCAGGATCTATCTTGATTCCTTCTGGTGAAACAATATGTCCTAAATTTTTTCCTTCCTCCATAGAAAAATGAGATTTTTTAGGGTTTAATGATATACCATACCTCCTGCATTTTCAAATGTCTGCCTCAAATGTTGCAAGTGTTCTTCACCAAAAGTTGAAAATACAGTGATTTCATCAAGATAAATAACCATAAACCTGTCTTTCTCACCAATAAATGCAATATCCATAACCTTCTGAAAGGTTGCTCCTTCATTCATCAATCCAATAGGCATCTTTTCATACATGAAAGTGCCCCAGGGAGTGGTAAAAGTTGTTTTCTTCTTATCTTATTCCATTATTGATATATGATTATACCTTAATATCCATCAAGCATAAAAAAATTATTTTCCCCTACTACTCTTTGTAAAATATGATCCATTTTTGGTAATGGATAATTGTCTTTTAAAGAACACCTTTTCAAATTCCTGAAGTCCACACAAAGCCTTATCTCTCCACTCTTTTTCCTCACATGTACTAAATTAACTACCTGCTTTGAGTATCTCAGTGGTACTATAATTTTGGCATCCAATAACCTTTTCAGTTATTTTTCTATTATGGTTAACAATAATGGATTAAATTGCCTATACTTCTGCTTAAAAGGTTTTGATCCAGGCTTTAAAGGAATCTTGTGTTGCATAATCTCTTTATCAAAAACCTTTAGGTCTTCATAAGACCATGCAAATACATCTGAATACTGTCTCATCAAATTTACATATTTTTCTCTCTGTTTTTCTGACAGTTTTCTAGATAATTTCACCATCCTGGGATTTAGATCTGAACTGATATCACAGTCTATCACATCAGTCTCTTATGTCTGAATAACAACTTTTCTGGAAACATCATTATGGTAAAAAAATCTCTCAAGTGGAACCAAACCTTTAGGCATATGATTTGTTTTCAATTCAATGATTGTGTGTCCACCAACATTGTCTTGAAGAACATTTGCAATATGTACTTCCATATCATCATTCTCATTATCTTGATCTATTGAAATATTAGAAAACTCTAGTCTTTAAGAATCTTTGAATCTCTGGATCATCCTTAAAAACTTGCTAATATTTTATGTTATATGGTATTGAGGGTTTGCGTCTAACCTCAATCTCAAATTTTAAGTTAGGAAAAATTGGAATCTTGAAGTTACTGGCTGCAAGTGATAAAGAGTCAGCCTGTTGATTCAAATTCCTATGCACAAAAGTGATGTTGAATTCCAAGAAGAAATTATCCACATAATCCCACACCCCATTCCTATATTGCTTTAGCCTCTGCTGTTTGTTCCAATAAATCTTTTTTATCTGATGGATAATAATTTTTGAATCTCCAAAAATAGAAAGTTTTTCTATACCCATATCTTTAGGAGCTTTCGTTCCTAACAACAAAGCCTCATATTAATTGATGTTGTTGGTTGTATCAAATTCTAGATTATATGACATAGGAATGACTTCTTTGGTAGGGGAAATGAAAACAATCCCGGCCCCAGAACCTTCTTTTGAGCAAGCCCCATCAAGGTACATTTTCCAAACAAATTTTTTTGCACAATTTTCAACTGTAGGTGCTACTTTCCTAATTGATGTTTCGGCCATATGATCATCAATGTGAAAAATAGAAGAACCAATTTCATATTCTACAACATATATGGGATGATTACTAGGGTTTTCATGATCACTTACCAAGTAAGCCAGCCTTACTTCCCTGTACAATCTCCGATGTTCTCCACCAAACATAGGTATGGTAGTATAACTGAGATTCATTTGTAATGTGCCTCCTACTTTTTTTTAGCCCATGACCTCGACAGAAGAATCCCTTTTGGAGGTATGTCAGCCACAATAACATCCAATACCACACTCTTCATTGGTAACTGAGATAAAGTAACAACCATGTATTTAATGACTCCCAGAAATTTTACTTTTCTAGAGTTGAATGAATATAGGTCTAGGTAGGGCTTAGTGATGTCTAAACCTAATTCATTCATTACCACTTTTGGCATGACATTGTGTGAAGCCCCTGAATCCATTAAACAATTATGCAATATTTTTTCATGAACATTCAGAGATATGTATAAAGGAGGAGAAGCATCATTCATGTCTTCAATATGAGGTCCAATGGTTATAGCAGGATTCTCATCTTCAAGGTTGATAGTATCTGAAAAGGTGACATGAGCAGGGGGTTGCAATGCCTTGAAAACGGACTTCCTAAAAGGACATGTTTTCATTAATTCTATCAGAGGTATGGGGATTTTAATCTTGTTGATTTCATTTTCCAGGCTAAAAGAAGAAACACCCTTTTCATTTTCCTTTAACTCTGTAGTACCAACTTTGACAGGTTGCTTTAGTTGTTGATCAATTTTAATCCCAAAACTTTCTTTAATGACTCATGATTTAACTAGAGCACCAGCCTTATTTTTTGAAACAAGTATATCCACCTTAGGTGTGTTTGATATGGACCTAAGATCATATTTCTTTCTTTTAGGTTCTTTCTGGATAATTTCATCAGTATCCCCTTCTTCAAACCGATTTAATATAAGAGCTTCTTCGTAATCCCATTGTGTCAAATGAGTAAGAGATGATTTTGAATCATTTAAATGTACTATAGGGTCATCTTCAGTATCGTCTACTTATTCAACCTCTTCTACTGCATTATTTTGAAAAGGGGCAAAAATTTTTCATCTTATTGATTCCTCATTTCCCTTGGTAATATTTGAGGTACATTATTAGGTCTCCTAAACTGGTTAGGGTTTCTGTATCCACTTTCGTGTGTAGGTCTGTTGGGATGTTTTTGTTCCATTTTCAACCTAGCCATATTAGATGTCAAGGTTTTCAACATTTTGGCCATTTCATCCATCTTAGAATCATATGATGTATGGGAAGAAGAAGGTAGTTCTTCTTTCTGTTTTTTCCTGTCTCTATCACCCCTGGACTTTAACTTTTATGTTGCTAGTATGTTGGATTCTACCTCAATAGTTGCTTCCTGCATCAGACTCGGAGTAGAAGACCTCCTTTCTCTCAATAACAAAGAAAATCAGCACCAAAGGCATTGACAAAAGTAATTTTGGCTGATGTTTATGAAGGCTTGATTTCATCTGGAATTTTACTATACATTTTATTGAACCTTTTAGTAAAATCAGATATAGATTCACCTTATTTTCTTTTCAAAGAACCAAATTCAATGATGTAATATAAGAAGTCTTTCTTATCTCCCCAATGTCTTAAAAAGGTATAATCAAGTGCATCAATATCAACAATTGAATTGGGTGTTAGGCTTCTAAACCATTTTCCTACTTCACCCTCTAAACTCTGCACAAAAAGTCTCATCCAAACATTTGCATGCTCCACATTAAAATTGTCTCCAAAGCTGTAGAAAGAATTTAAATGCTCTTCAGCAGTAACTCCTCCTTCTCCATTGAATCTTGGAAAATACTTCATATAATTATTGGGTGGGAAAGAATACAGGACTTGTGGCAGGTTTAATGGTGCATATCTAGCTGCAACTATTGCATCCATTCTATTTACAACCATATTTGTTACCTTTGGTGTTTGAGATGTAGGAGTAAGAAAAACTGGTGATGTAGAAAGAGAGATCGTTCCTGGAGTGAAGCAACTTAACTGAGTTGAAATAAGTTCTTGATCTTCAGAAAATAGAGGTTTCTTTTCTGGACTAAAGTAGGATGATGGTTCCAGAAAAATAGGGTTTTCAAAAGAACAATAACGTGGTTTATTTTCTTTAGAAGAAAAAGACTGAGGTGATTATGAGAGTGTTTCTGGTTCACTTTTAATATCTTTACTATGAACTCTCAAAGCTTCAAATACAAATAAAGTATTTTTTTGTTCTTCTTCAATGAACTCAACAAACAAATTCCATTGATTTAGATTTAGTTCTGAGATAGTTGAAGGAAAGGAAACAATAGCGGGCTCAATAATAGGCTTTGTTTTACTTTCAGGAATCACTCCTTCATCTAGTGTGAGTTTGACAGTTTTAGAAGACTGTCCTTGAGTGCTGATTGAAGGTAATTTTTCTTTCGAGAGAGAGGATTGTCCAGGAATGATTTTAGGTTTTCTTAATAATTTTTCAGGGTTTGGCACTGCTGCAACAGGCTTAGGGTCTGGGTTTTTCCGGTAACTTGTTTCTTTGTAGAGGATGAGGAAGTTGGAAGAGTTTTGGTTCCTTTGCCTTCACTTCTAGGAGCCGTAATTACCACAGAGGAGTCTCCAGGTGAAAAATACACAGTCTCATGTAATTGTCCAAAATCTTGTTCACCATCAAGATTTGGATCTGACCTTGTCATTCTCCCAGGGGAAAATACTTGATGTCTACATTCCCTAGAAATGTCGCCAAAAGATGTTAATCCTTAAAGTTGCACTTGACTCTGAGAGGGAAAGCTAGGGCATCATCAGGTTATTGAAATAGTACTTTAAGGGTTTTATGAATTGGTTTTTTTATGATGGTTGAAAGCTAGTTCAAGGGTTCAAGGTAAACACAGAACTCAAAATAAAGCCAAAAAATATCTCACTGATTTAGTAAAATGTAGTCACATTAATAGATCAGACAAATAAGGAAAATAAAGAAAGGAAATATGAGAGCATTCAATTTGTCAACCCCATATAGATTTCTTATTTCAAAATATAATTTAGAAAAAAAAACATGTACTTGAAGGCAAATATTGATAATAAATAATAACAGTAAATTGTTCATTGTGTTACTTAAGATCAAGAAATCAATGCATTGCAACAAAAAAATGACTTCAAGTAAGAAAATAAATCGAATATGAAATGAAAGATAATTTGACCATCAACATGAATTTTCCATTCAGTATCAATATGGAATAAAAACGGTCTTACAAAGAAAATCAAAATAGGTCCCTGAAAGCCCAACTTATCGACCCCCATCCAATCTTCCTTGTGTCTATTTAAAGTACACAGAGTATTACTACAGATCCTTGTTGGCCCTCGACCAAGTTTTGGAGAAACTTGGTTGTGTTTGACCATTTTTGGGACTTTGACAGGCTGGTCGAAGACAGAGTGCCCAGGCGAAGAGGAGATCACGAGATCTCGCCCCCTTTTGCGGGCTTTTTGGATTTAGGGTTTATGTAACAGGTATGGGATGTCAGCTCATGGGTTTACCCATGTTTAGGCCCCATTTGTAATGTATAAATAAGTAGCTAGGCAATGTAAGAAGAAGTCAGTTGTAAGTTAGTGTGCTAAGTGAAAATAGTTGTGAATGCTTTGTGCATATCGTATGTAGAGATTTGATGAGCTAAGTGCAAGTGACTTGTATTGTTTTGTGTGTGAACTATGTAAGGCTCTGTGCTTGGACTTAACTCGGGGAAGGAGGATCTGGCGAGGTGCGCAGATCTCTTGTCCTATTCTAAGTTGGCTTTGTGGCTTTGTGCATGTAAGGATATTGGAAGAAGCTAATAAAGAAGAAGACGAGTTGGTGGACATAGCCCCACATTGGGGGTGAACCACGTATATCCTGTGTTATGGTTGCTTTGTGCGATGTGGTTGATATGTTATTGACGTGATTTATGCCTAGTGTTGTAATCTTTATGCATGCTAGATGCATCTGATGTAGTAGCTTAGTGTTTAATAACATGAATGAATGCTAGATATTCTTTGATGCTATGTGTTGAATGGTTAGATGTGCTTAGATCTCGTTGAATACTATGCTGCTCTATAATTAGGGTTTTAACCGCGTTGTGAATAAAGGGTTAAAAACTAATGAATGTTAATTGCTAAGTGCTCTATTAAGTGTTGTAATCATAGATCTATGTCCCAGCTAGGTTGCAGACACCTGAGTCCTGCAACCCCCCTGCCTCTACCTCAGGTGAGACTTCATCTGCTTTGCAGGTGTTGCCGAAAGGGCCAGTAGTTAGGGTTTTGTTGGTGCGTTGTTGAAGCGTTGAACCCTGGGTCTGCCCCTATGCAAACAAATGGTTATGTTGTCAGGACTTGAAACTGTGATTGCTGGGAACTCAAGAAAATAAAAATCTTTGTGCGTAGATCTGTCGCTGTGGTGCACAATATTCTACTTGACTTGTGAAGCTCTGTGCTAAGAAGGGAATTGGATTTGAAGAAAAAAGGTAAGATCTTAAATATTTGTGCTCTGATAAAGGTAAGATAAGTGGAAATTTTTGTTTCGAAAAGATGGATCTAGGTATGTTTTATAGATTTTGTCCTAGTCTGAAAACTAGGGCACGGCTAGAAGAAAGAAGCTGTGATATGAATAGATTTGATAGAAATAGTGAAAGATATGTTATTCCTATGCATAGAAAGGGTTTTTGGACTAACAAGTGGATGCAAGATCCTAGAAATAATTTTTTGCAGGTTCATCACTGTGATCCTAGTGCGCAGTACAGGAAAGGTTGGGGATCGTTTAAGAGAAAGAGAGGATTGACTCTTTGTTATAATTGCAAAAGATTGGGACATCTTGCTAAGGAATGTCTTGATAGAGGTCCTATTTGTCTTTGTTGTAAAGCTGTGGATCATGAGGTTTTGGATTTCCCTAGAATGATTTCTAAAGTTGAGAAGATGAATATGAGACAAGAAAACCATGAGGAAGGTCAAGAGACTAAGGCTATGCTAGAACACCAAAAAGAATCAGAAACTATATTATTGCATATGAAAGAGACACTGAATGATCACAAAGACATCAGTTTACCAGAGATATTAAAAGAGAAGGAGTGCATAGAAACAAGAATAGGAGACTTCGACATAGACTGTGTATTGGATGCAGAAACACAGGTGAATATCATGACAGAAAGTACTTGGGAAATTTTGGGAAAGACTGCTATGGTTCCTTCATTGGGAGGAATAGGATTGTTTAAAGGAAAGATGATAACCCTATGTGGAAGACTTACCCATGTACCTATGGCTACTCATGGAGCAATGACAGAAGAATAATTTGAGGTTATTAAGTTTGTTGAAAACATTGCTCCTTTTGAAATTTTGTTAGGAAGGACTTGGATTGAGAAAGATCATATCTAAAGGAAAGAAGAAGAGGAAGCTCTAGAACAGAAAAAGCAATAATTAAGAGATTTCATGGCTAGGAGAATAGCACACTTAATAGAAGAACAAGAGGACAAGTCGAAGCAACTAAAGGGCAAAGACCTAGTTGTCAAAGTTGAAAGAATGCAAGAAGGATTAAGGAACCTATCCATGCAGGAGAGTAGAGCACTTATTCCAGAAACAGTAAACGAAAAAGTATTAACCTCGAACTCTTTGAAAGACCCTCAGTAGTGCGAAGTTACTATGCTAAGAGAAGATAAGAACAATAATGGAAAGAGGAATCTAGAGACGTAGATCATAGGAAAGAAAGCAAGAAACATTAGTAAGAAGAAAACAAAGCTAGAAAAATTGCAGGAGATTCCTAGGAGGACTTCGCAGAAGGAAGGCTTGCAAAACTTGAACCTCGCTGGAATAGCAGAATAACGCAGACTGGCACTTCGCCACGATGAAGCAATATGATCGTTGGAGGCGTCCCAGCCGTTAGCACGATGCTCTATAACGGATAACAACAGAGTTATTGCTGGAAAGATCGTCATTGGACAGTTGGGACTGCGCCATAATGGATGGAATTGTATTGATTCAGGCATTCCTTCCCGTTGGAGGAGTCTGTTACGAAATTATCTATTTAACCTGTCGAATGTCTTACCGGGGACATTTTTGAAAATTGTGATTATCCAAGACCACAGAGAACTGATTGCTATAATGCAGTGATTACTGAGACCTCGCCACCCATTTTGCTTACCATGATTATTTGTCCACCTACCTGAGCTATCTGATCTCGAGTGTGTATGTTGGGCGACCTTAGCGCAGTAGAGAAATCCATCGAAGAGATTTTGATTGACCTTATGGCTGAGAAGGTCATGTCCATAGGAGTACAAGCTTCGTCAATAAGATGATTACAAGCGTCCTCATAGACTACACGTTGATCTGGGCCCTCCCGAACTGCGACAGAGAAATGGAGCAAAAATCGTGACAACTTGGCAAATGCAAAGCTCGTTCCGTTGGTCCTGGCCGACTACATCCTGCCTATGGCTGGCATGGTTAGCCGTGACAGTGTTTCGAGGGACTTCAAGTACACCCTTATCAATGCGTACCTCCCGGAGGGTATATGCGCAGTTGGACCACAACTAGGATTGATTCTTAATCTCAAGATCAACGACTTTAACCTAGGAGATAGGAAGGATTATGCGCTGCTCGCATTGCATAAGTACTTGACAAAGACAAGAGGGAAGAAGCTGAAGATAGTCCCCCAGCCTTGGACTAAGGAGATCATGAGGTCCACCATCCTCAATGTCATGAAGCTACCCCACTTTGGCAGACATTAGGAGGTTAACGCATGCGTTAAACTCCTCCTGTCATGCTACCATGGAGATTATCTATGGCTAGACAAGTGCGTGACTGTGGATATGGTGTTGATGCAAATGATCACCGGATTAAGTATGTGGGGACTAGACCCTCATAAATTATACCTAGGGAAGGTTGCAGATCGTGCCCTGGAACAACGAATAAAATACACTTACGACGATGTGGAGAAGGGGAAGCGGGGCTACAAGATAGCCTCCATCCAATATGGCGCAGTGCACCTAGCTTGTCAGTTGATTGTTGGTAAGCTCGTCAGGAAGAATAGACCAATGCAATTCATGGGGTTTGTCATCAACCTCACAGGAAAATGCATTGAAGGAATGCAGATGAACTAGGCGAGCTACCTCGTCAACCAGTTGGAGCAAGATTGTCGTTGTAACACCCTGTTTCCCCCAGTCTGTAAAAATAACTATACTGGCCAAGTATTGTGGAAAACTCAGAAATGTGAATGTGTGATGTGAATGGACCTTGTGAAAAAGGTCGATGAATGTAAATAATATTATGAATATATATATTGCATGGCTGCCGAGACAGGGATGTGATGAAAAAGAGACCACGATGGCTGAAGAAAGGTGGTGGAAGGAACCTGGAATGGTGGCGTTAACTTCCACTGAAACCAATACCATATTTGGACTTCACTGGCCTAGAGAACCAAGAGAGGCTCGCTGGCCCCAAATTAAAACACTCGCTAGGTTGGTAGGTAAATGGCTCCTCATGAGTAATGAGGGATGGGGGTGAACCGCCCATCCATAGAGTCCTCAGACCTGACCACCACGAGGAAGATCGTGCCACACGCAACCTCGCTGAAAAGAGAAAAGGAAGGAAGAGTGTGTGATCAAGGGGCAGACGCAAGGGAAAGAGGAAGGGAGATCGAAAGAACTCTGGAAAAAAACTACAAAGTGAGTGATAGCAGAGAAGAAGGAGAGTAACCTTCGTTCTTAGTCACTGGCGAATAGAGACTCAGTCTCGCAACATCGTGGTCTCAGCTCGGGGGTGGCTAGTGGTAAATCTGTTGGGAGTCGCTAAGCCTATAGTTGGGTGGAAACGAGCACCCCTCTCAGCAATTGCATCACCTGGTGTTTTTCTGATAAGTGTTATACCTTGTATCTTGAAATTTATATGCTGACATGTATGTTCATAGTCTGTGCAATTATGAATGGTTTCAGTATAAGACTATCTGCATGGTGTTTTGATCAGAAATGATGGTTGTATGCTTTTATTAGAAAGACCACGTATGGATTATGTTTATATATGATGAACTAATACAGATTTTCAAGTCTTCTCTCGGGAGATTTGTTCCTCTGTTTGTCCTACCTGATGCCTTGGATAGATTTCCTCACGAAGGCACCCTTTCGAGACCACTCCCTTACCTTCGAGAAGACCTTCGAGTCTGGTCTTCAAAACCTGATGTAAATTACCTGAGGACCCGAAGGAGGATGTTATGGTTTAAGTCTCAAAATCTTGCACAAGGGAGAATGGTCCTCGTGGACCTCAACATTTTGGAATTTTGGTACCTGGAATACCCAAGGGCGAGTCCCCTTGCACTCGCAATTCCCGAAACCCCGACTTGCGAAATCCCAAATTATTAGCATGGGGGTAAATTAAGAGTTTTTGGAGTTTCGGCACCCGGAGTATCTAGGTGCGAGTTTTCTTGCACTCGCGAGTCCTGAAACCCCAACCCGCGAAATCCCGAAATGGCAGCATGTGGATAAGTATCGATTGACGGACAAGATCCTGTCGGAAGACCTGAGGTCATTCGCGACCGTTATATTGGAGGAAGAAACGAGGGAGTTAATGCCTCAACCCATCCCCTTTTATCTTCGTAAGTAGCAAAGGAATCAGGACCATAGATCCCCAGGGTTCGTGGAGGTATCTGGACTATCCATTTATAGGACACGTGGCTGTCGGTAATCGTTTCGGCATTTCGGTACCCGGAAAGACAAAGGGGAAGAACCCTGATCATCGCGAGTAAGGAAATCCAGATAACTGAAACCCTGAAATATTTTAAGGAATGGATGAGATAGGATAGTTCAGCATTTTGGTACCCGAGACACCTAGGGGTAAAATCCCTTGTACTCGCAAGTCCTGAAATCCCGACTTGCAATATCCCGAAAGATAGAGTGTGGAAAAGTTATCATATTTCAGTATTTTGGCACCTGGGGTACCTAAGTGCAGGCCCCACATGTTCGCCAGTCTCGAAACCCCCGACTCACGAAATCCTGATGGATGAATTCCAAAAATAGTGAAGCGTGTTAGAGCCTGGCGCTTTTGGAGTTTCGGCTCCCGGGAAACCCAGGTGCGAGACCTCTTGTCATCGCACACTGTGAAATCCCGAAGTATGAAAACCCGAAAAGGTCTAGCATGGGTAAGACTTGGTGTTTTGGTGTTTTAGCAACCAGGAAACCCAAAGGTCTATCTTCTTGTACACGTCAGTCCCGAAATCCTGATGGGTGAAGTCCCGAAAGAACAATACGCGGATAGGTTACGAGACTTTGGCATTCAGAAATCAGAATGCTCAAGGGCATATTCCCTTGTACTCGCATCTCCCAAATTCCTGACTTACGAAGTCTCGAAATGGCTTAACACAGACAATATTTGGTGTGTCGGTGTTTTGGCACCCGGGATACCTGACGGTAAGTTTGCTTATGCTCACCAGTCCCGAAAACCCGGTCTGTGAATTCCCGGATTGGACTGAGCGACACATATATACAACTATACTTATGTTAAGGTTTCAGAGTTTCGGCTCTCGGGAAACCTAAGTGCGAGACCTCCTGTCGTCGTATATCCCAAATTCCCGATGGCGAAAATCCTGAAACAGGGAAGTATGTTTAGAGTTATTAATTCGAAGTTCGGCTCCCAGAAGACCCCGATGTGAGACCTTCTGTCATCACATCCCCTGAACTCCCGACTTGCGAAATCCCGATAGGTGAAGTCCCGAAATGGATTCACACACATGGTTTTGGTGTTTCGGATTTTCAGTGCCCGGGACTCTCAAGGGTAATTCGCTAGTCGCGAAATTCCAATGGATGAAATCCCAAAATGAACAAGGGAATACCTGTATCACGAAAGTCAATGAGTACCCTCCGGTAAGGCCTGTGGCCATAACTGCTGATCAGATGAGTCCAGATAAGGGATGACAGGATCTATATCAGGTCCCATAGGGACTCGAAGAAATTCTATTTCTCGGAGAAAAGAAGAAAAGGCCGAAATTTTTTAAATTCCGTAGTGGGTGTGTTACAAATTGGTATCAGATCATGGTTACAACACTTAGCCTACTTGGGCTCATGAATGAGTTGCACAGGAGCTCCGTTCGAAACACTCCAAAAAGGAGTAACCCTCTGTCTTAACCCTCTTAATTAAAAAAAAAGTCAAAGTTTGAAATGAAAATACGATTTTGTATGCATGAGAAGGAAAAATGAATTTATGCACGGGTTATGAATGTATCTAATATATATATATATATATATATATATATATATATATATATATATATATATATATATATTTTTAACATAAACGGTTATAGATTATATTAATGGGCTGGACTAGCATAGATCTGATTACAAAATGGCCTCGAATTTCTTCGGGTCTGTCTTTCTGAACCATTCTACTTCTATAGCTATAGACTAGTGAACTGAACTAGTTCCTATACGTCTTCTAGTAGAACTGGGTTACATTTAAGTGTCGAAAATCCAGTCACTGTTTCAGCATAAGTCTCAGCACTGTTTCAACATATGTCTCAGCACTGTTTCAGCATTTGTCTCAGCACTGTTTCAGCATATGTTCCAGCGCTGTTTCAGCATATGTTCCAGCACTGTGATTCAACATATGTTACAGCATTGTTTCAACATATGTTCCAGCACTGTTTCAGCATATGTTCCAGCACTGTTTCAGCATATGTTCCAGCACTGTGTTTCAGCATATGTTCCAGCACTGTGTTTCAGCATATGTTCCAGCACAGTGTTTCAGCATATGTTACAACACTGTGTTTCAGCAAATGTTCCATCCATCCTTCGCACAACCATCTACAATTTTTTACACGCTGTTGTCCTTTTCAAGGGATACAGATTTTTGTTGGGTCTCCGTCATTTATGCATAGATATCCTTGGGCCAGGAGGCAGCCTTTATTGGCTAAAGCATCTGCTTCTTTGTTTAAGTCTCTAAGTATATGGTAGCAGTTGAAGGAGATGAAGTCCTGGAGAGTGTGTCTTAGTCTTTGCAGGTTCTTATTTAGTCCAGCATCATTGAACTGTTCTCCCGAATGTATCATTTTGATCAAGATTTCGGAGTCTCCGAACGCTTGTAGATTCCGGTGGCCTCTTTCCTTAGCTATCTGGAAAACTTTTATTAGACTCAGGATTTCTGCTTGGTTATTAGTTCGTTGTCCAAGTCCCCAACTGAAGGTTTCTAGCGTTGTCCCTTTGCTGGAGTAAATGATTCCTCCAGCTCTTGCTATGCCAGGATTTCCCTTGGAGGCGTCGTCGAAGAATGTTGTAGTTATTCCTTGCTTCTGCCACCATCTTTGGAAAGTGTCATTATTGTCTCTTAGCCTCCATTTTGTTTCGGAATGGGGTTTTTCAATGCTTTGGATCCTAGAAGTGAGCATAGGGTTACCGAGCCAATTGTTTTCTTCCTGTTGCAGCAAGATATTTGTTTTGTGGGCTTGAGAACTCAGAGTTTCTAAGAGGAGACCTTTTGCTTTCACTGCTACCATGCTGGGGGTCCATGCTATGTTGTTGAAGATTTGCTCGTTTCTTGCAAGCCATAGTTTCCAGCACACATACTTACGGATGGAGATCCAGATTCTAGCCCAAAGCGTTTTCATTGAGAGCGAGGGATAGTAGTCCTTCCAGTTTGTGAAAAGATCTACAACAGAGATGTTCGAGGGGACAACAACATTGAGACCATGGAGGGTAAGGAACCAGACTTTGTTTGCAAATTGACAGTCTACAAACAAATGGTCATATGTTTCCATTGCTTCTTTCCATAGAGCACATCTGTGAGAGCCTGCGATATTTCTTTTCATTAAGTTTTCACCAATCAGGACCTTTTTGTGCATTAGAGTCCAGAAGAAAAAATTAACCTTGGGGATCGCTGTAGAGTCCCAAACGTCCTTCCAGATTTTTGTTGGGGGTGGTCTGTCTTTCTGGCATTGAATCATAGCGTAGCCTTTGGCTGTAGAATAACTCCCTGTGGGTCCCCAGCCCCATTTGTCTTTTTCATTCATGTGCACTGGTGGTGCGTCTCGGAGCTCTGCTTTGAGCGTTTCAAGCTATTGAAGGAGGCGATTTGGAACATTGTCGAAGTGCCAGTCTGACCAGGAGCCGTCCTCATTCCATTTTGAGATATCACTGATCCTCTGTATTCCTCTCTGGGAAAGAAAAACGTGAATTTTGTTCAGGCTGGCGTTTGAGGCAAGGGGCGGCCTCCCCATTACCCGATCTGTCCAAAGGCAAGTCCGTCTGCCATTTCCAGGAACTCGGTACAGTTCCTGGGTGAAGATTCACATCCCTTTGAGGCATAATTGCCATAGCTACATGCTTTTCCTGTGGAAAGCATTTTGTAAATTTCGGATTTGAGCGCTGGGAATGTATTTGTGCAGGAGCATTTTACTTACAGGATGAGAAGGCTCATTGTGCATCTTCCACGGGATTTTGCATCCAAGGCCAATGTTAACAAGAGCTGGATCTCTAATCTGGAGCCCGCCTTCTCTCATGGGCAGCTTTGTTGTTTCCCAGCTGACCAAATGGAACTTGTGTTGATTCCCTTTGCCACCATGCCACAGGAAATCTCTCAGGAACTTGTTGATTTGCCCAGAAATTGATTTGGGTGCCAGGAGATAAGTTGCTTGGTAGATCGGCAGTGAGGAGAGAGTTGCCTTTATCAATGTTAATTTTCCTCCATGTGTGATCCAGTGTCCTCCCCAGGCATCAATTTTCCCTTTAATTTTTATTAGGACTCCTTCCCACAGGTTGACTTTATTGATGCTCAATGATAATGGCAGCCCAAGGTACTGTATTTTTTCCCAATCTGCATACCCTTTGAACCCTAAGGTGCTGGCAATCCTTTGGATTTCATGTTCTGTTGCATTCCAACTATAAACAACACTTTTCCTTTCGCTTATCAAAGCTCCTGACACATTGCAGTATTTCTGAAGTATGCTCTTAAATGCAGAAGCTACTCTGTTTGAGGCTCCTCCTAGCATAAGAGAATCATCCGCAAATAGAGCATGATTAATAGGCTTGAGGTCCTTCGTAATTCTCAGGCATGGGACAGCTCCTATTAGACTTTCCTGCTCCAGCTTCCTACTGAGTGAATCCGTCATTAAAATGTACAGAAAAGGGGAGAGAGGGCAGCCTTGCCTCAACCCCCTCGAAGATTTGAAGAACTCTGCTGGCCTCCCATTTACCAAAGGTGCTATCCATGGGCTGTGGGTGCAGGCTTGTATCAGGTTTACGAACTCTTGCTCAAATCCAAATGAGAGTAGCACTTGATATAGAAAGGTCAGCTTTACTCTGTCGAAAGCGTTAGCCATGTCTAACTTGATCAGCATGCCCTTCTCTTTTCTGAGTTTGCTGGAATGCATAGCTTCCTGAACTAGGATCACATTATCCAGGATATGTCTCCCTTTGACGAATCCTCCCTAAGATTCTGAAATGAGTTTGCCCAGCAGTGGCTTTATTCTGTTTGCAAGGAGTTTTGCAATTATCTTATAAGAGGCGTTGCAAAGGGAGATTGGCCTGAATCTATCAAAGGAGACGGGGTTTGTTTCTTTCGGGATTAAAGCGAG
>ML787255.1:65090-84336 GCA_009831015.1 Picea engelmannii
CCACAAAGGGCTGAATCTGAATGGGATTGGGCCTAAAATTTCTTCATCCTCTAACGAAAGCAGAATGGGTTTGTGGTCCGAGGTAAGCTTGGGAAGGATGGCTGTGGAGATTAGCTTCCTTTCCAACAACAAAGTGCTTTGAAACAAGAAACTGTCCAATCTGGAAGAAATGTGTTCCTCCCCTGTCCTATTATTGGTCCAGGTGTAGAGCCCTCTGCATGGTTTAAAATCCATTAGGTCCCACTACTGTATCATGTCTTCTACTACATGAATCTGTTGGTCCTTGCTGATCCTTCCTCCACTCTTTTCTTTTCCATTCATTACTAGGTTGAGATCTCCAGCAATGATTATGTTGTTTGGGGAAATTAGTTCTAGATACTCAATTAAAGTTTTCCAACAGTCTTTCTTTTCGGAGTGCAGAGTTGGTACATAAAGATTGAATAATGCAATGGTTAACTTACTGTATGCTTCAGTTCAGTGTAGCTCCAATGCTGAGTGTTGAAGGAGTTGACGAGGCTGAACTGATCTTCCTTCCATAGTGTTTCTATTCCTCCGGAGGATCCCCTTGCACTGATTTCTTTCCCTGCATTCTTCTGCCATTTGTTTTTGCTGATCTCTAGAAGGGCTTCCCCTTCGATTTTTGTCTCTTGGAGCATGAGAATGTCTACTGGTTCCACTTTCATCAGGTCCTTAACTGCTTCAATTTTCGTCGAGTTACCCAGACCTCTACAGTTCCAAGAGACAATTTTCATTACTTACTGGTGGGGGTGGACGGGCCTCCTCCTTTTTGAGACCTTATCCTTGTATTTCTGCCGATTGACATTTCTATAGTGGGTTGGCTTCCTTGGGTCTTTTTTCTTTCTGCCTCTTCCTCCCTAGCTTCTTTACGGGACTTCCTTCCTGCTCTTTTAACTGGTCTTTCTAAGCTCTCATCCTCAAAGGAGCTTACTGGTTCCATTATTTTCTTTCTGTCTATGTCTGCATATGAAGGTGAAGGGGCTGCCTCCATGGATCCTACCGTTTTCCCTTGTTCCCTGGTGTCTTTTCTTTTTGAGGGGGATTTTGGGTGTACCCTGCTTTCCATAATTATATCTGATTCTTTTGTTTCCTTATTGAGATTTTCTTCTTGCGTTGCTGATTGCGGCATGGGATTGGGGTCCCCGTCAGGTTGCTCTTGCTCCAGTTTCCCAGGGTTGTCACTCTTCGTTGTTCCTTTGTTTCTAGATCTTGTTGTCCCGGTTTTCGGAACTGTGATCCACTGGTTTGTTTTCGCATTCTCACTCTCCTTTGCATTCTTTTTTTTGCAGTGCCTTGCGAAGTGGCCATATCCATGGTAGTGTCGGCATTTGAAAGGTAATTGTTCATAGTCTAGCTCTTGGATATGCGTCCAATTTGCCATTGTAAGTTTGATTGCCTCTGGTAATCCCACTTCCAGATCCACCTCCATGCAGATCTGAGCGCATGAGTATTGATCTTTCCTTGGTGCTTGATTGATGTACCTTCCGAGCTTGTTGCCGATTGCATGCAGTGATTTTTGGCTCCAGCAGTGCAAAGGGAGATGTGGTAGGCGAACCCACACTGGAACAGCAGATGGCACATCCTGAGATGGATCGAAATCTGAGGTCCATTTGTTCAGATATAGCCCCTGGGGTCCCATGAAATATGGGTCGTTTCTGAAAATGAGGTTTTTATCTTCAGGGTTTTCAAAGACGAACACAAAGTAACCTTTCCCTACGAAGTGACTCTTTATCCCTTCTGAGATGAGCGGGCTCCAGTTCCTCTGCACCCAGGCTTCGACGGATTTGGGAGAGGGCCAGATCCCGGTAAATTGCCCGATAAGACCTCTGTCTGCCAGATTGATTGCCGACCTGCAAGTTTCTTCTAGTGGCAGTTCTACACTTGGGATGCATTCTATTTTCTTGACGAACTTCTGTTGTGCTACTGACGACAGTCTTTTGGAAGCCGTGGCCACTAGTTTCCTGAAGGCATCAATCTCTGGCAAAGGGGGAGAGGTGGGGACGGATCCCCCACTAGTGTCCATGGATGGGGGACCCCTGCTCGCTGCTCCCTGCGCTGATCTCTGCTTAGGTCATGCTCCACTCGCCCTCTCGCTCCTCACGCGTCCTTTCGTCCCAGCTGACCTTCCTTGAACAATGTATCTAAAACATTGACTAACAACCAGTGTTTGTATTTTTCACCCGAGCAGACGATCAGCCGTGGGAAATTACAGACGCATAGAATGGTGACTCACCATGAAATGGGAGAGGGCTCCCACAATATAGATGAAGATTTTGATGAAAGGAGGGTGATAGGGACCCCTCTAGATCTAGTTGAAACTGTGATAAGCCTCATGGTTGAATTACAAAGTTGCAAGGCTGACATTGAAAGGATGATGAAAGAACAAGAAAAGCAAACATAAATTAACGCAGTTTTACTGTAGAGATTATCCAACCTACAGAGACAAATGCAGCATGAACCTGAGGTACAGAAACATAGTCATATCAGTGGCCAGAATGAGAGGAGCACCTCAAAAAAGGTCCACCCCAGAGATAAAGGACAAGCGGCGGATGATTCCTCTGAGAAGGAAGCAGGCGATTCAGAGGGCTCTTCTAGCAGCAGAACTAGTTCCTATTCCCGAAGGAAACAGAAGAAGCAAAAGCCTTCCAAAGGTCGTAAATTAGAAGAATTCAGAAAATCCAAACCACCCTCCTTCGACGGTGAAATAAAGAAGGGAGAGGAAGTAGAGGCATGGCTGCTTGGATTAAAGAAATATTTCAGAGTCCATGACTTTTCAGAAAATTTGAAGGCCCTTGTGGCCACCTTCAACTTGAATGGAAAGGCTTCCATTTGGTGGGAAGACCTTAAGAATGTGAAAGGGATTCGCGAAGAGGACCTGTCTTGGAAGAAATTTGAGAAATACTTCCAGAAGAAGTATTTGTTGGAAAAATATTTCGACGAGAAGACCAAAGAGTTTTATGAACTCAAACTGGGACAACTCACTATAGAAGAATATGTCAACAAATTCCTCGATTTGTTGAGGTATGTACCTTATATAAAAGTGGAAAAGGCAAAGGTGCAATGCTTCATTAGTGGACTACCTAAGGACTATCGAAATAGAATTGAATTTGATGAGCCAAAGACTCTAGAAGGCACTATTCGAAAGGCAACCTATTGTGATGAACAGTTTGGGCATCGAGCAGAACCTTGCAAAGGATGGAAACAGAAGAAAAGTTCAAGATTTCAGAAAAAGGGGATT
The DNA here is from genome assembly GCA_009831015.1 of Picea engelmannii. Lineage (NCBI taxonomy): Eukaryota > Viridiplantae > Streptophyta > Pinopsida > Pinales > Pinaceae > Picea > Picea engelmannii. The sequence continues at coordinate 68,347 of ML787255.1, forward strand.
AAATTCCCAGGATTTAAGAACTATAAGAAGAATCCAAGAATGAGCTTCCCAGCCCGGAGTGTGCACAAGCAGAATTTTCCCTCCTTGAGCGGAAATAAAACTTCTGGACCCATATCAGTGAAGACTGATAACCCAAAGAGAGAACCTTTGAAATGTTGGGGTTGCGGGGAAGAAAATCTATTGAGAGACTGTCTACACCGACAACAGAATAGTCAGAGGATTTATAACATCCAGGAAGCTACCACCGTCAATGATGTGGCCATAAGTGTGCCGCAAATTTATGCAGCCTTGGATAATAACCAGACTGACCACCAAGCTTCAGTGGTGAAAATAGAAGGTATGATTTCCAACCATTTAGTGGATGTTTTGATTGAACCTGGTTCAAATTTGAATTATATAGCCCCTAAAGATATTGATAAGTGTAAATTACAACCACAAGAACATACCAAGCCATGGTTGGTACAGTTAGCCACTTGCACCAAAAGAAGGGTAGCAGAGGTTATACCAGCCTGCCAATTGATGTTGGGTAAATTCCCCACCCAAGCAACCCTTAACTTATTACCCCTAGGATCATATGATCTATTGATTGGTATGGACTGCCTAGCCGCCCATAAATCCATATTGGACTGTAACCATAAAACCTTAGAATGTGTAAGTAAGGAAGGGAAAAAGATAACCCTTCAAGGGATCCAAAAACCTGTCTCAGTAAGACAAATATCAACTCTGCAAATGAGAAAGTATTGCCGAAAGGGATGTCCCGAAACCCCGACTTGCGAAATCCTGAATTATTAGCATGGGGGTAAATTAAGATTTTTCGGAGTTTCGGCACCGGAAGTATCTAGGTGTGAGTTTTCTTGCACTCGCGAGTCCTGAAACCCCGACCTGCGAAATCTCAAAATGGCAACGTGTTGATAAGTATCGATTGACAGACAAGATCCTGTCGGAAGACCTGAGGTCAGTCGCGACTATTAGATTGGAGGAAGAAATGAGGGCGTTAATGCCTCAACCCCTCCCCTTTTATCTTCGTAAGTAGCGAAGGAATCAGGACCATAGATCCCCAGGGTTCGTGGAGGTATCTGGACTGTCCATTTATAGGACACGTGGCTGTCGGTAATCATTTCGACGTTTCGGTACTCGGAAAGACAAAGGGAAAGAACCCTGATCATCATGAGTCGCAAAATCTCGATAACCGAAACCCCAAAATAGTTTAAGGAATGGATGAGATAGGATAGTTCGGCATTTCAGTACCCGAGACACCTAGGGGTAAAATCTCTTGTACTCGCAAGTCCCGAAATCCTGACTTGCGATATCCCAAAAGATAGAGTGTGGAAAAGTTATCATATTTCAGTATTTCGGCACCTGGGGTACCTAAGTGCGGGTGCCACGTGTTCGCCAGTCTCGAAACCCCCGACTCATGAAATCCTGATGGATGAATTCCCGAAATAGTGAAGTGTGTTAGAGCTTGGCGCTTTCAGAGTTTCGGCTCCCAGGAAACCCAAGTGCGAGACCTCTTGTCATTGCACATTGCAAAATCTCGAAGTATGAAAACCCGAAAAGGTCTAGCATGGGTAAGCCTTGGTGTTTTGATGTTTCGGCAACCGGGAAACCCAAGGGTCAGTCTTTTTGTACACGTCAGTCCCGAAATCCCAATGGGTGAAGTCCCGAAAGAACAATACGTGAATAGGTTACGAGACTTTGGCATTCGGAAATCAAAATGCTCAAGGGCGTATTCCCTTGTACTCGCATCTCCTGAATTCCTGACTTACGAAGTCCTGAAATTGCTTAACATGGACAGTATTTGGTGTGTCGGTGTTTCTGCACCCGGGATACATGACGGTAAGTTTTCTTATGCTCACCAGTCCCGAAAACCCAATCTGTGAATTCCCGCATTGGACTGAGTGACACATATATACAACTATATGTATGTTAAGGTTTCGGAGTTTCGGCTCTCGGGAAACCTAAGTGCGATACCTCTTGTCGTCGCATATCCCGAATTCCCGATGGCGGAAATCCCAAAACAGGGAAGTATGTTTAGAGTTAGTAATTCGGAGTTCGGCCCCCGAAAGACCCCGATGTGAGACCTTTTATCATCACATCCCCCGAACTCCCGACTTGCAAAATCCTGATAGGCGAAGTCCCGAAATGGATTCGCACACATGGTTTTGGTGTTTTGGCTTTCCGGTGCCCGAGACTCTCAAGGGTAATTCGCTAGCCATGAAATTCTGATGGATGAAATCCCGAAATGAACAAGGGAATACCTGTATCGCGAAAGTCGATGAGTACCCTCCATTAAGGCCTATGGCCATAACCATCGATCAGATGAGTGCATATAAGGCATTATAGGATCTATATCAGGTCCCATAGGGACTCAAAGAAATTATATCCCTCGGAGAAAAGAAGAAAAGGCCAAAAAATTTTAAATTCCGTAGTGGGTGTGTTACAGTCGCGAAGTGCAAGACAAAGGATACAAGTTTCACTTTAGCTGGTTTTTTATTCTTGTTTCCTTTGTCACTTGGGAGATGCCAGAGGGAGCGACATTCCTTGAAGTTGAGCCATCTGAACCACTAACCACGAGGTTCACCACCCTTTGGTATTCGAGTGACATGGAAAAGAAATGGCAGTCAAATGCAGTGTTCCACACATATTATTTATAGCTAAAGAAGGCCATTGAATCCTTCCCTCACATGACATCGAATACACTCCATAGGTTCAGACCACTTGTGAAGTTCCACGCAGACATACACTTCATTTACATCATTGGGCGTGGGGACGAAAAAAAGGAAGAGCTCCAGTCCTATTACAAACTCACAGAGGAAGGTATGGAGGAAATAACCAAGGAATGGCCTACATAATTCCTTGTACCATTCGAACAGAAAAAACTCTCCCACCCTGACCTCCTCAGAAGTCGTGTAGTCACCCAGGAAGAGTATGATGAACTAGGCAGTAGCAAGAAGAAGAAGAAGAAGGAAGAATTACAGGAAATGAACAACGCATCGGAGGAAACTGCGTCAGAGTCACCTGGAGGAGAAGGAAATGATGAAGTAAACCAGGAAGAGGAAGGAGAAGAAGACAAGCAGGAAAAAGGCAAAGTGACACCGCCTAAGGATCCTCTTATAAAGGCCGAGACATCAAAGAAAAGAAAGGTTTCTCCAACGAAACCTTTAGCACGGAAGAATTCACGAGCAAATAATCCCCAGTCACATACTGTGCTCACAGTGGATGACATTGACCTTATCATCGCCGCTGTATTAAACACTTCGAAGGATATCTTGCAACGAAACAAAGAAAAATAGGAAACAATGTATGACAGGATCGAAGTGGAGCTGAAAGGGGTACAACAAGCCCTCTACTCGAGCCGCATAATGTCTACAGTGCCATCATTGTCATTAGAAGTTATAGAAGTGAGAGATGAGCCTGCCCAACTACGCAGATTAGCAGATGTGACAGAGGTTCGCCTCTGTCAGGTCCAGGAAGAAAAAGAGCAAGCCATAGACGCCCTAAATCAAGCAAAGGAGGAATCCCTAGAGAAACATCGGGTTGCACAACAAGAGAAAGATGACCTCTAGGTGAAGTTTGTAGAGGATAGAGCGCAGATCCAGAAGGAAAAATAACAACTACTCGTGGAGCAGATTGGAGTTAGAGAAGCAATCACTAGATAACTTCACTCTATGTCGAGCTTGACACAGATGGAAGAAGAGACAATGGAGAACCAAGTGGGGAAGCTCGTTGAAGCCATTCAATAGCTTCAAGCAAGAGTAGCAGAGTTGGAATTGAAAGCAATGTCAAGCACTCCGCAGGAATGTGAGATCAGAGAGAAGAAATTGTCAAGGGTGCAGTAGATAGAATCAAGGCATTGGCCTTGGAATATAAGCAACTCATTGACCGTAGTGCACAGACCTATGAGCGCCTTGCATACGACCCTAAGATGAGGAGATTGGAGGCACAATTCCAAGAGGAAAAGCAACAAGTATCGACAGTGCAAGCACAGTTGAAGCAACTCTCAATAGTAGAAAAGATGAAAAGGTCATAGGAGGTGTGCACAATTCAACAACAGGTCAATGCAATCCAGAGTAGAGTCATGGAAGTGACCCAGAGGCTCCAGGCAGTGCAGGATGAAGCCTCCACACGTTTTGAGGAGATCGAAGGACAAGGTGCACAGCTGGAACAAGTGGTCACCACAGTGGAACAATGCTTTGAAGGACCTGTCACCGAGACAGTCATTCAAGAGTTCACCGAACAGGAGGCTCTAGTGAAGTAGTAGGTTGAGGCAGCTCGAGCCAAGCTCGAGGCCTTCAAAGCAGAATTGCCCAGATCAGAGTGACTCGGGATGAGTCATAGGTGAGTGTTGGGGGCCTGTTGGCCCTCGACCAAGTTTTGGATAACCTTGGTCGTGTTTGACCATTTTTGGGACTTCAATAGGCTGGTCGAAGACGAAGCGCCCAGGCGAAGCGGAGATCGCAGGATCTCACCCCCTTTTCCAGGATTTTTGGGTTTAGGGTTTATGTAACGGGTATAGGATGTCGGCCCATGGGTTTGCCCATGTTTAGGCCCCATTTTTAATGTATAAATAAGTAGTTAGGTGATGTAAGAAGAAGTCAGTTGTAAGCTAGTGTGTTAAGTGAAAATAGTTGTGAATGCTTTTTGCATACCGTATGTAGAGACTTGTTGATCTAAGTGCAAGTGACTTGTAGTGTTTTTTGCACGAACTATGTAATGCTCTATGCTTGGACTTAACTCGGGGAAGGAGGATCTGGCGAGGTGCGCAGATCTCTTGTCCTATGCGGAGTTGGCTTTGTGGCTTTGTGCATGTAAGGAGATTGGAAGAAGCTAATAAAGAACAATAAGAGTTGGTGGATGTATCCCCACACTAGGGGTGAACCACGTATATCCTATGTTATGGTTACTTTGTGCGATGTGGTTGATATGTTATTGACGTGATTTATGCCTAGTGTTGTAATCTTTATGCATGTTAGATGCATTTGATGTAGTAGCTTAGTGCTTAATAATGTGAATGAATGCTAGATCTGATTTGATTCTATGTGTTGAATGGTTATATGTACTTAGATCTCGTTGAATACTGCACTGCTCTGTAATTAGGGTTTTAAACGCACTGTGAATAAAGGGTTAAAAACTAATGAACGTCAATTGCTAAGTGCTTTGTTAAGTGTTGTAATCACAGATCTGTGTCCCAGCTAGGTTGCAGACACCTGAGTCCTGTAACCCCCCTGCCTCTACCTTGGGTGAGACTTCATCTACTTCGTGGGTGTTGCCTAAAGGGCCAGTAGTTAGGGTTTTGTTGGTGTGTTGTTGAAGTGTTGAACCTTGGGTTTGCCCCTATGCCAACAATCCTGTTTTCTAGTATTCGGTTTGTAATAGGATCTAGTCAATGCCTATCTTCTAGGAGAATCAGCTCAAACAAGCACTTATAATGCCAATATATTATAAATCTCAACAACTTAACCCAAAATATATTTTACAACAACTTGGAAAATCCCACAAAATTTGGAATCATATCTTTACTGAGTTATTCCATTCGAAATATCAAAAATTCATTTGATCAAAATATAGAAATTGAATTATTCATCTTTTACTCCCAGAGTAATAGCATCAAAACTTTCAAAACTACAGGAAAGAACTTCATAAACTATCATGGTATAATGACTGCACTGGCTTTGGTGTCTCTATGATTTAGTTTGGTTGTTAACACAATATTATGCCAATGTAACTTGAAATTGGATTCTCGCAACTCCTTAAGCAGTGTTTTTTGTTCTTTTATTTTCTTTTTGAAATCACGTATCTTCTCTTGTTGTCTGGCATTCCATTTCTCCACTAGAGCTTTCTATTTCTTTAATTGTTTTACCATACCTTGTATCTCCTTAATCCTGTCTTTTTCACTTTCAACTTTAACCTTAAACTCTAGATATTCCTCTACAGATGCAGGTAGGTTCAGGTCTATAGCAGCTTGAGGTTTTCTTAATTTGATCCTATATCTTAAAGATATTCCAAATCTATGATATTCAACATCAGTCCTATCAGAACCCCTGGTCTCTGGAAGGTCTGGAATCTGATCTGGTTCTGCAAAAGGATCATCTTTGTCATCAGAAACTACACCTATACCTCTAAACACATATTCAGAATTTGAAGTTGATCTAGTGGTTTCTCTTGTCACAGGTCTCCTGGAGTATTGAGCAACATGTTTTCCCTTTTCTTGTCTCTTCCTCAAGTTTTCAGATTCTTTCTCCGTATTGTGCAAAGAAGGTGTCTCTGCCTATTTTGGAATCTTCTGAATTATCCTCTATAATTATAAGATTCTCCTTTTTAATGGATGGATCAAACATGGCCTTTGAATTTAATCTGAATTTATTGACAACTCTAGTGGAGTTTCTCCTAGGGAACTTAGGCACATGTGTAGGATTTTTTCTCTGTTTTTTTCCCCTTTTCACTCTTCTTACTTGTAGATTTATGTTTCTGCTTGACTGGGGATTGAATTGGGTTCATATTATAATCTTCATCTTCATCGATTTTCATCTTTATCTCTGGATTAAGAAATATGTCAATGTCTTCATCTGGTTTAGATTTCTTACCTCGACTAGTGGTAGCTAGCCCGTGTTACCCTAGCTATAGATGATTCTTCTTTAATTAGGAACTCAATGGCTTTACCAGTCTGTTTCTATTAGGATGATTTCTTCCTTTTGGCATTTTTGGATTTAGCTGACTGTAAATCATTTCTTAAGGACTGGATTAGCCAATCCCAGGGTCTCTGGACTTCGTTCAAAGAGGATATTACAAGTGTCTTAATTAAACCCTAGTGAAAGAGATTGCCTTTAGCTATAGAAGGATGGGGCTACACCCTCTTGGAAATTTCGATAAACTCTTAAGTAGAAAGTAGGGTAAATTAAGAGGATAATCACCATTAATGTGAATTAGCAGTTTGATATGGTAAAGATAAACCAATGAAAACCTTCCCTCACACGTAATATACATGTGGATGATCAGTAAAGTAGTATTCCATTCCTTCTTTACCCAGCTATGTGGTTTTCCCTTTTTCCAGTTAGGGTTTTGTTTCTCTGGGATTAAAAATTGATTCACAAATTCCATAACCACATTCTCCTTCTTCCACCACCTTTATCCACCAACTGGAAATCTACAGGCTCTAGCAATTGAATGTTCAGTCAACAACATCAGTAATTTCCCAACTATAGCTTCAAAGCCATCAAAATTTTGTGAGAAAATCATTGAAATATGTTCATCGTGCCCCTGGAAGGTTGTGAAAAAATCAATCCAATCCTCATCTTTAAACCTCTACGCCATTTGAGGGTATTCTTTGAGTAATTTTGTGCCCTCGGGTTCTAGTCTGGTAATCTATTCGGTCTTCTTTGGTGCCATGCTGTTGATATGGTCCTGTAAACAGATCTGCGACGATTGACGATTTGAATTCTCAGTTCTCGTGGGTTGTTAAGAAATAAGAATCACTTCTTCCTTCAATTTGATCTCTGTACAAAATAGTCGACACACTAAAATAGAAGGTGATGGTTATGTTAATGATATTCAAACATGTTTGATTTGATGCATGTATGGCAGGTACAACTCAATCCCTCATATGTAGTTGTTATAATTGCAGTATCAACCTGAGAAAAGATTGTGGAGAGGCATGCAGATCCTCTAATCACGATTTGAGAAATTATGACGCGATTAGGGAAGGCTAGCGCATGTAAAAATATGATTATCCTAGCACTGCAGGAATAATGTTATTCCTGTAGTGCCATTCGTGACTTGGAAAAAAAAAATTGAAAATTCAAAAATGAATAGACGAGTGATGTGACAAGATTTATCATATCAAAACCTAAACCTTTAAAAACTTAAAAAATTATTTAAAAGTGCAATAAAAATGGAGAAATGACCACTTAAACCAAAAGGTAAAAATCAAGCTTGGGCAACAAAGCATAAGCAGGCATGATCAAGGAGTAGGGACACTCACTTAATAAAAAAAAGGTTAGAGACTAACACCCCCAAAGGGTAATGTTGATATTGATAATGACCCAATTCCATTTTGGTACCCTGTATTCTGGAGATATAAGCAGCCATTCAATTTCTGTCAAGTAAAAAATAAATTTGTCAAGGAATTTAGACACATTCTTACTAGAACACAACTAATGAGACTTACAAAGGAAAACCTGATTTTTTTCAAAGGAAAGGGGATTTACATATATGAGGAAGAGTCTACTTACATCAAGTTGTACGAGTTTAAAGGAAATCCTTTTCGGCTTCCCAATTTCGTTTGTGATAGATATTTCGTCGTTGAAGTATGTATACAGTATAAATCCTTGTCTTCCTTCTTTGATAAGAAAAGGAAGCATCATATTATCTCTTTTCCTTTCTGTGTTGCTAAAATTTCAATTAGACGCTTAACCCACTTGGCTTAAACATATGAATTGTTGAATTCATTTCATTTAAAAGAAGTTGAAGCCTTCAAAGGCTTTGACCCATACATAATCTTCTATGCCCATTCATCTTCAATTGGTTATGGTGCTTCTTTTTTAAGAATGCAAGAAATCATAGAGGGGGCTTATGATAATGACCCAAACACTAGAAGAGCAATTTCCAACAAAGAGTAACAAGTTTATAATGATGATTTGGTCATGCAGGTTAGATCAAATACACAGGTAAAAAATACTAAGTTAAAGAAAGAATGTCAACAATCCAAGTATAAACAAAGGCGTAAAATTGTGACTAGTGTTGATGTTGATTCTACCCCCCTCCCCATAAGATTTCCTCCTCTACCCAAAGAATCCAAGATCCTAATACAAGTAAAGGAGAGAATAATGAAGAATGTATGGGAGGAGGTGATGGAAGTGATCCCCCTTATTTTAATATGGATAAAGCACACATTGTTTTACAAACAAAAAGAAAAAGTAGCAATAGCAACAAAAGTGCTCAAAACTCTGAAGACCCAGGAAATAATGTAGTTGAGATGGAAGTTGACAACAACAACAAAGTACTTGAGTGGGCGGTAGTGAAAATGGATGAAAGTCAACAAATAATAAAGGAGTTGGCCCATGAGGGACCAATTTTTTTTAGGAACAATCTTTGTCTTTGCATAATACCAAGTATAATAAAGAGACCAGAAAATTGCAAATAGAGAAAATTCATATTAAGAATAAGAAAGTTACAGAGAAATTGAATTTAGAGGTGGATGTTATAGGAGTGGTACCCTTTGAAATAATAAATCTACATTTGACCACTGGTGATGCTTTGTATCATTCCATTACAGAGCAATAATTGGAGAATATCATATTGAAAAAGAGGATGAGTGAGTTGGAGGACACTTTAAGTCATAGAAAACTATTTGTTGAACCATTATATATTATTGTCTAAGAAACAGTTCCAAAAGGAACACCAACTAGATACTCTAAAGTCAAAAAAGTTGCAAAATTATTAAGTGGCATCAGAATGTATGTTTCATAGAATATAAATAAGCGGGTCGACACAATTTTGGAGGCATGGGAGGTAAGCACTAGTTTAAGGAATTTATCACAAAGGATTTATTCTCTAACAAATTACCTACAATAAGATTTGGAAAATGACGAGTATTTTGATAAAAATGCTCTAAGTATATTTACAACATGAGTGTAAGATATGAATGATTTCACAACATGATTCACCTTCAAAGAATAGAATGAAACAAATAAAGGTCAGTTGGCTCGCAAGGATAGAAATCCTTCGAGAATTAATTGCAACTTGTAAAAATTTGGAGGGAAAAAGAAGTGACTCGTTCCTAAACTCACTTGACATAGTTAAAGAACTCGAGGGCCCACCATTGATTATATAATCCATGTTGTTAACCAATGAACAATTGGAATCCGAGTTAAATATACTCAATATTTCATGGGGTAGTGAGTTTGACAACCTCACTAACTTCCTAAAAGAGTAAATTAAACAACGGTTGGTTAGCTTCGTTAATGAGAATGAGGATAATTTAGCATCAATACAATAATTATTCTCTGAGTGCAAGGCAGAGGATGAGACATTTTTTCTTTGGGTCAAACAAGACATAACAATTCCATTGTTAAGGGATTATTTTGAAGATTGGCTCGAGAATTCACTGAACGAAATAACTAATCCTCCATAAATTCCAAGAAGCAGTTGCACCAACAAGGGTCAAGTTCAAGCTATATTTATGAAGGTTTTCCAAAGGAGCATGAGAGGAATCCATCCATCAAATTCTAATTTAATTTTTGTGATTACATTTTTTTGAAGCATTTCCCTTATTTCATCTCAATCTATGATAATCCAGCTTTATGTGTTTATTTCTTACTTGTAAAGTCGATCCCTGATTATTTTCATTCTTCTTCCAAGTTACCTATTCTATTATATATGGTCCTTGGGAGCCCCATCCCATTCCAATAGGATTAACACATTTTACTTTATCGTTTAAGCATCATGGATATTATGTTGTGTTATTTTTGCACAAATTTTATTTGAACTTGAACAATCAATTTGTAATATTATTTTAAAGATTTTCATAGAGAGATATTTTTAGAGCTCATAAATTTTGTGATTTATGACTTTCATTAAAGTATGAGATCTCAATTATGTGTTTCCATTACATATTCATGAGATTAAATGTTTAAAATCATTTAAATCCCTTTGTTTTGGACCTTCACCTCACTTTGTGTGTTACATGTCTTGCTTCAAATTATTTTCCCCTTACTCTATGAATGGATCTGATGGAATGGATGAAGTTACTATTTATATTTAAATTTAAGTCATTATTCTATTATTATTTTATTGGTTGGTCCACTCTTAGGGGTTCATGATATGAATGCATAAATCTATTGTTTTTTAATAAGAGAATCTATAATCTGAGTGAGAAAGAGGAGCACTACCTCTATAAAAATGAAGAGGGTATCTTAAGATTTTTACAAGAATACCTTGCGAGGTTGACTCTTGTCCTTAAGAGAAAATAGATCAAAACACACGAGTGAGTGATTTTGCACCACTCACCAAACTAAATCCATCAATTCTACTCTCATTGTCCAACATTCCAATAGGGGTGCAGTCAAAAGACTAGAAACTTACCTCTATCATAGAATGAGAAAGTCAGTGTTGAGCAAACACGGGTTCATCCTTGCAATCCTAAATTTTCCAGCCACGAGAATCGACTGGAGAACCACAATTTCCACCAAAGCAGCCTCACATTCCTAAAATTTTAAGCCACCACAAAGTGAACCTCAAATCAAATTTCGATTCAAATCCACATGTTCCTCTTGATCCAAGGAGAAATCTGTAAAAATCCGACCAAACTCTGAAGTTGGGATCCCACAAGGGAAGTCTAGAAGGGAGAAATTCCAATGTTAAACCCCAATTCAAGACTAAATGTAGTAGGAACAAGGATGACATGCAACAAACCTAAATTCCTCATGCTTTGGTGCCATTATCCCGCCTGTAGGGGAAATCATGATCTAGAGTGGTTGAAGAATTTGAGTCCTCATAAACATTTGCATGTGTGAGGGGACTTCATATTGAATGCACTTTGGCCATTTACTATGGAATACATCCATCGCCATCGAAATTTCATGCCAAGTTCCTAACATGCAAGGGATCATCATGAAGTTTAATGAAATATAACTTAGGGGATAGGGTAGTATACCTCCCCTCCCTCTAGCTTTATTTTTCCACATTACAATAAAGATGCCTTGTTTTCTAGGTTATCAACTTTGTGATTGATCTTTTTGAGTACATGATAGAACTCAACACTCTCGAATCTAGAAAATTCTCATTTTATTTAGGTAATTATTCTTACTAGGGTGCCATTTCTTAGAGAGGTGACTTTGAGCATAAGATTGATGATTAGTGCTGAGTCCCCTTAAAAATTATGTTCATGATAAGCTTATCATCAATGATCTTCATCCCTTGTAATAGAGAAAATGTCGATATTTGATTATTTGTAGCTTTCCCTAGTCTCCATTTAGACTCTATTTTTCTTTTTTCCCTTGGGATCAATAATGATCCCCCCCTGCACTTGTCACCCCTAGATCCCATTCGAGGCTCCATTGAAAGAATAATGTATACTTTTCCTATGACTACTGCCATTTCAAAAATTCTTCTTTCCCCATATGAACTTACCACTTTAGCCAAGTGGGAGGAGGGGAAGCAATTGATTTCACCATGGGTTTGGTTTTACTAATCATACCATCCATTTAATCACAATCTTCCTACTCAAAATCCATGCATTATGTCCTTTCATCCCTTTGACTTGGATGGATTCTGATAGAAAACTACAAGCTTTGTTTGCAACACTGGAAATTGAGGTTTTAATTTGTTGGAAAATAGCTTTGTTTCTTGCTAACCAAATCTTCCAATAGATGAATTTTGGAACTGCCATCGACATTCTCCTAAAAACTTGCTTGTTTTAAAAGGATCCCCTGTACTTTTTTATGCCGAATTGTAAACATTTCCTTCCAGGAGTATGGAAAATAAACCTTGTTCAATATTTTGTTAAAGGCATTCCTCCAAACTTGCAATGAAAATGGACATTCAAAGAAAAGATGTTTATGAGTTTCACTCTCTATGTTACACAACACACATTTGGATGGACCTTGAATTCCTCACTTTTGCAAATTCTTTGTTGTTATTAATTTCCCATGAACCATGATCCAACAAAACATATTTATTTTTGGTAAGGATTCTCCCCGTCAGATAGATATGTTGCCAAATACGCACACTTTATGGGCTTGGAAAATATGTAAGGAGGTTGTTATATCATGCTCTCACTGAATATGTCAAGCCTCTAATTCGCCAACCCCTCTGATCTAAAAATTTTAGGTCCACAAGAGAAATTTTTTGAATAAATTCTCTAGAGAGGAAGAGAGATGCACGGGTGGAGAAAAGGAATTTCCTACCCAACCATCGAGATCTAGAGCCATCCTAATTCGATATATCATATAGAGTAACTAGTTGTCCATAAACCAAGATGTGAGAGTAGTTGTTTCTGTGTTTGTCTCCATCGATGGATTTCTTAAAGTACTCGTTGACTATATATTAATTAATTTTCCACTTCCAAGAACCCACATTAATATTGAATCATTGGTGCCATCCCTTTGCGGAGCCTCGAAATAGGAGATCATCTTGCATCTTCCAATGGAACATCCTAACATATTTTTTTGCTCTTATGAAAGTACTTACTCCACCATTCTTGTTTTCCAGTGACAAGTCTCCAAAGAATATTTCCCCCCATTGCTATATTCATAAGGGTTGGATCTTTAATTTCATGGCATCCTCTCTCTTTTGGAGCTCGAACTGTATTCCAATTAATTAAATGAAATTTCTTGGAATATTTTTTTCCCACTTGCCATAAGAATTTATGGATTTCTCTGGCTACCTATGTCATTACATTTGTAGAAGATAGAATTGTAGAGCATTGGTAGAGAGGAAGAACTGACAAGACCGATTTGATGCGAACTATACTTCCTATAGGATTTAACCAATGTGACCCCCATTATTGCATCATACTTTTCAATTTTCCTAACACTCCCTACCAGGAGACATAGGTTAGATTACTTAGGGAGATTGGCATCCCAAAATAATTGAATGAAGTACAAGAATCCATACAAGGGAATCCCAATATTCATGAAATGGCCTAGAGGTGATGGGTAGAGATGTTCGAACCATAAATCTAACGTGTACCATTATTAACTTATCCTCTAGAGGCATTGAGAAAGCAATCAAGAATCTCCTTAAATATTCTCCCAATGATAGTCGTTGCACATCCTAGAAACAACATATCATTTGCAAATTGGGAATCATTTAATCCTTTAACTCTTATGATAAATTGTATTCCATGTATCCTACCAAATAATCACTCATACTCTAATTTCCTTCTCAAAGCTTCAACCATAGTAAGAGGGAAAGTGGGCAACCTTGGCATAGACCCTTTTTCCTTTTGAAAAATGTGGTAGGTATTCCATTTATAAGAGGGGAAATCCGTGAAGAATCAATACAAACTTTAATCCAATAGACAAAGGACTCATCAAAATCAAATTTGCAAAGAGCATCAAAAAGGAAAGAGTGGAAAACTGTACCAAAAGAATTGGCCATATCCATTTTAATAATCATTATTTTTTCTTTATTGACCCTATTATCTGCTATTTGTCTCTTTTGCATGAAACCTCCTTCATTTACAAAGATAATTTTGTTGAAATAATGTAACTACAAAGAGTATTCTTATTATTATTGATATATTATTCATAGGAACAATCCCCATTGTGGATTGATCATGTCGGTTATTGTAATAGGACCAAATCCCCTTTTGCGGATTGGTCAAAAGATAATTGTAATAGGCAGAATAAGAAGTCGGCCCCAACAAATATTAAAGAAGCCCATAAATATAATTGGGTTTATCCACCCAGTTTGAGAAAGTCGGCCCTGCCAGTGAAGAGACACTTCACACGTGCTAGACCTGTATAAATAAAGGAGGCTAGCGCCTCACTTAGACATAACTCACTTGCTCATTTTGAGAGACAAGTTCAGATATGCTACCGAAGAAGAAGGAGAGAGAGAGAGAGGCGCATATCTGGGAGAGGACTTTCTGTATTTGTTTAAGATATCTCTTGGCATTGTATTGGTTATCTATATTAAGGAAGTTTTGCTGGGTTTTCTTCCCCTAGAGGGTTTCCCAGGATAAATGTTGTGTCTCTTGTGATTGTGTATTTCTTAGTGATCTTGGATTATGCTATTGTTATATAATGAAATTCAAACATCTATAATAATGGCTTAAACATTAACATTGTATCAGAGCCAAGCTGAAGAAAGCATCTTTCACAAGGGAAAAACATCACTGTTACCGTACATGAAAATTAGGTCTTTTTTATGGTGAAGCTTTTCAGCCTCGAAACCATCTAGAAAAGTGCACCCTCCCCTAAGGATCAGTTTGGCACTCTTAGTGCAACTTTTCAGTGGCTGGATCTCCTGGAAATTGAAACCCTAGTTTCACAAAGTACCAGAAGTACTAGAAAACCAGTGTGCTAGAAGTACCAGAAATACCAGAGTACCAAAGGTACCAAAAAACCAGAAGCACTAGTCCAGAAATCCGTAGATCAAGTTTGGAGGAGAAAAAGTTGGATTTTCTCAAATCCAAACACACCAAGCTACTCGCCTCAGCCTAGCACACCTCCTGGTAAGTTCAGTTTTTTATTTTGAGCACTTTCATTTTTCGGTCATTTTAATAGCTCCAGGTAAAGATGTCTACAAGCGTTAATCTTGTTGACAAGTTAGAAGGAGTGCAAAACTTTCATGCATGGAAGTATAGGATTGGCCTCATTCTTGAAGAGAATGACCTAGCAAGATTCATCAAAGAAGAATTACCGGAACTCGACGATGCTGCAGAAAAGGCAAAGCATCAAAAGGACACAATAAGGGCCAAAAGAATCATTGCAGATTCAATCAAAGACCATCTGATTCCTTATGTGTCATCTAAGAAGACCCCGAAATAAATGTTTGATTCCTTGAACAGACTATATGAAGGAAAGAACATAAACCGGAAGATGAATCTTAGAACTCAACTGAAGAATACAAGGATGCAGAAAGGAGAAATGATTTAGGAATATTTCTCCAGAATCTCAGAATTCAAAGAATAGCTAGAAGCTATTGGAGATACCATAGATGAAGACGAACTCATAATGATGGCCCTAAATGGTCTCACAAGACCTTGGGATGATTTCATCCAGACGATATGTGCCAAAAAGGAGAAACTGAAGTTTGACAGTCTATGGGAAGAGTGCATCCAAGAAGAAACAAGAGTAGTGAATCGTGAAGCGTTACTAGAAAGGGATGATGATCAATCCCCAGTTACTCACACCAAAGGAGGAAGGAAGAAACCCTACTTCTAAAAGGAGACTCATAAAGAGCCTCAACAATCAAATAAATTCAATCATAAAGAATCTCATCCAAGGAGATTTCAGAAGAGAGGACAACGAAAGGAAAGAGACTACT